>JAKMWU010000033.1:0-249512 GCA_025327145.1 Colletotrichum sp. SAR 10_76 | reverse complement strand
GCACCCCAACGTCTACCGTCCCACCACGCCGCCCTCCCCCACCGGCGCCGCGCCGTCAAAACCAGCCGCCAACTTCGTTCTCCGCACCGTCGCCATCCTGCGCGCCCTCGCCCTCGTCTTCGCCATCGTCCTGCTCGTCCTCGAGTTCGAGGGCCGGCGGCACTACTCCTTCCCCACCTTCTTCATCGTCGTCGCCTTCTTCCAGCTTTTCTGGCTCGCCTTCTCGCTCCTCGCGGAGATCCTGCCCGCGCAGCACCACGGGCGCCGCAAGGGCGTGACGCTCGACTTTGGGGTTGTGAAGTGCATCTTTGGCCGGAGCGGGTACCCGGACGACAGCGATGATGAGGAGGCCGGGATGCTGCTGATGGGGTTTGCGGGGGATGTGCCGCGCAAGTGGAACCGGCGGGATCTGCTGTTTTCGGTGGTGGACTTGGCGCTCGGCTCGACGACGTTTGGGATCGCGGTGACGAATGTGAACGGGAATGGGCGGTGGTATGCGTGGGAGACGTTTCATACCATTGGGGCGATCGCCCTGGTTGTTGCGTGAGTTCTCTCCCTGTCTGTGATCGTTGAGAAGAGTGAGGTTTGCTGACTGGTGAGAAACAGATCGTTTGAGTTTGTGATTGCTGTCGCGCAGCAGATTACCCTCCTGAAGCGGGCCAGGATCCGCATCTCGCACGATGATGAGGGCGATGAGGACGCCGGGTCGCACAAGTACCGCATCCGTCTGCCCGAGAGCCCGGAGCGGGGCAGGCCTGCCATGTCTGTCGCTGCTCACACGGCGATCTGATGGTAACTCGTAGTTGGCAATAACTGCGCCGGCGTTACCTGCACGGAAGCATCAAGAGTGAAGACAGGATGCTGTGTTCAACAATGGTGCCATCTCGACAAGTAGACAAGGTGGAAGCGTGTGTGCGCCGGCAGTGCGCAGGGATCCTTCCAGACAGTCTATAAATCTATAATCTACATCTACCATGAACAATGCCACTAGATCTTCACACCCATATCTACTGCGTCAAGCCCCTTTTAACCGCAACATCAGCACCGCACCGCTCCCAAATATCTCCACTCGTCAGCAGCGTCGTGACAAGCATCGCAATCCCAACAGCCCCAGGCCCGATATTAACCCACCCCAGAATGACACCCGGAATGAGGCAGTCCAGCGTGTCGGACACCACCTTGCGGCCGAGCGTCTTGACCTTGAACGCGACCTGCCTCCGCCACCTCCTCATCCCCTCGCGCCTCTTGACCACCAACGCCTTCAACCGCTGCCGCTCGGCGTTCAAATCCATCTTCTCCGGCTCCTCCCCCTCTCCCTCCTTCTTCTCCTCCTTTGCTCCCAAATTGTCGGTATCCACCGCGGGGCTCTGGCCTGTACCATACCCCTCGCCGTGCTGCGGGACCGGCGCGTACGCAAACGCCTTGGTCATCCTGACCACATTCGCCGCGATCCCGCACGTCAGCGCGAGGAACCAAAACCGCTGCGCCTCCACGTTCAACGCCTTCGTGCGCGCGGCGCCGAAGGGCGCGAGGCCGGGCACGCCGAGCAGGTCCGGCAGCGTGAGGGACTCGAGGCCGCCATACAGGCCGAGGAGGGTGAACCGCAGGATGTCGAGCCACACTTCGGCGCCTTTACCCGCGCCGGCTGCTCGGGAAGGGGCGGCGGTGTAGAGGTTGTAGGACGCGCCGAAGGAGTTGAGGAACCAGAAGAAGCGGATGAAGCGGCGGGTGAGGTTCAGATGGCCCTTGAGTGGGCCGAGGGCGGCGAGGGCGAGGGCTGGTTCTAGGGGCAGGCCTGCTGCGGGGAGGAGGGCGAGCAGGAAGGGGTAGGTTGTCAGGATTGCCGTTAGGGATTGGAGGCCGCGGAGGATGCGTTCGAGGCCGGCTGGAGGATGTTAGTTTTGCGGTTTTGGGGAGATCGGGGGGGTTGTGAGTGGGATGAGATGAGATATTTCTGCGTGGGATTTGAGGTCTTGTTTTAGGATCTGGCGGTGCTGATTGAGTTCTCAAGTGAAGTCGAAATCGCAACTTTCGGTCCAGGAAAATGAGTGAGACTGAGTAACTCACCGCTATCCGAGCCAAAGGCGACGAACTGGTCATATTTGAACGAGGTCATCTTGAGATACCCCTCCGGTCGGGCCTGAAGAAATCACTCAATTGCTGCAATGCTCCCTCAATCAATCAGTGTGTCCGATCAAATTCTCATCCGACGTTCCTGTGAGGCGGTCAAGTGAAATCCTCAGGCCCGATGGTCGTTGAACAACAAAGAGGCGCCCCGCCGTGGCCGTGGTCGGAGGGTCTTTGGACCGGGTTGAGCCGAGTTTGAGGCGTGCGGTGTCCGGCGCTGTGGACCGGGATCCTGGCTGGAGCGGATGCCAGCTGATCAAATGCTGCCTTTTGATTGGATGGTGGGCTTAACGCCGATGGACTGAAGAATGTCGGCAGCAGATTTGTGCCTGCGACTGTGGCCTCGTGGTGTATCGCCAGGAGAGATAACCGGACGACGCATTCACCTTGCACCCAGGGACAGACATGATTTAACGAATTGAAACACATTGCTGATAGAGTACAAGCCAGGTCTGTCTGAACAAAGGAACGCCTGCGCGTGAGGGCTCTATCACAATGTACGATACTAATATATACAAGCCCTCTGGCGCGAGTCTACCACCATGCAAAACCCCTCAGCCTTTTACTGTCCCGGCGCAACCAACTTGCCCTGGGCCCGGGCATCGGGGTCCCAGCCGCCGGCCAGCGCGTTGGCGCCGCCGTTCTGCTGGGCAAACTCCTCCATCCTCTTCTCGAGCTCGGGTCGGAAATGCCTGATGAGACCCTGAAGAGGCCAGGCGAAAGCCTCGCCGAGAGCTGCCGGTCACGTTAGCATTGGGTCCAAAGAGTCGTTGACATCATTGACGTCATGGAGGCGAGTCAAACATACCGCAAATGGTGTGGCCCTCGACCTGCTTGGTAAGCTCCTGGAGCATGTCGATCTCGCGCGGCCGGCCGCGGCCCTTCTCGAAGCGCTTCATGATCTGGTCGGTCCACTTGCTGCCCTCTCTGCAGGGCGTGCACTGGCCGCAGGACTCGTGGGCGTAGAAGTGGGAGAGACGGCTGATGGCGCGGACGACGTCGGTGCTCTTGTCCATGACGATGACGGCGGCAGTACCGAGACCGGACTGGCTGTCCTTCAGGGCGTCAAAGTCCATGAGCTGGTTGTCGCAGATAGTCTTAGGGAGGATAGGGGTGGAAGAACCGCCGGGGATGACGGCCAAGAGGTTGTCCCAGCCGCCGCGGACACCACCGCAGTGCTTGTCGATAAGCTCGCGCAGGGGTATCGACATCTCCTCCTCGACGGTGACGGGGTTGTTGACGTGGCCGGAAATGCAGAAAAGCTTGGTGCCCTGGTTACGCTCGCGGCCGAAGCCTGCGAACCAGCTGCCACCACGTCTGCAGATGGTAGGGGCGACGGCGATGGTCTCGACGTTGGCGACGGTGGAGGGGCAGCCGAAGAGACCGACGGCGGCGGGAAAGGGAGGCTTAAGACGGGGCTTTCCGGGCTTGCCCTCGAGGGACTCGATAAGGGAGGTCTCCTCTCCGCAGACGTAAGCACCGGCTCCGCGGTGGATGAAGACATCAAAGTCGTAGCCGGAGCCGCAGGCGTTCTTTCCGATCAGACCGTCGGCGTAGGCCTCGTTGATGGCGTTCTGGAGGACAGCAGCCTCGTGCACGAACTCTCCGCGGATGTAGATGTAGGCGGCGGTGGCGTTCATGGCTCTGCCGGCGACGAGGCATCCCTCGATGAGCTTGTGGGGGTCCTTTCGCATGATCTCGCGGTCCTTGCATGTTCCGGGCTCACCCTCATCGGCGTTGACGACCAAATATCTCGGCTTGTTGTCCTTGTCCCAGTCCTTGAAGTTCATGAATGACTGTTTGGCGATGCGTTAGCATCAATTGTGACCCGGCGGTGCCTTCCCTTGATTGCCGCGGCAAATAATCCGCAAGCCAAAGCGCTGTGGCGACCTTACCCATTTCAATCCGGAGGGGAAGCCGGCGCCTCCACGTCCTCTCAGACCAGAGGCCTTGACCTCGCTGATGATCCAGTCGTGGCCCTTGAGAATGATCTCCTTCGTCTTGTGCCAATCGCCCATCTTCTTCGCCGAGGCCAGAGACGGGGGCAGACGGCCGTACAGATTCTGGAAAATACGGTCCTGGTCCTTGAGTCCGCCATAGGATCGTACTGTTGCGAAGTTTCGGGCGGCCTGCGCGGCCTGCGCTGGTAACCGCTTCGGGGTAGCCATCGTGGGCGTTTGGAGGGGAGAGGTCGGGGGTGGATGGGGACGGTTGGGTCGGTCGGAGGATTTCGTCGTCGTGGGAAGCGAAGCTCTGCTGGGCCGGGTCGATGATGCTTAGTTTCTGTTGGCGTTGATTGGCCAATGCGGGTCGCTGAGTCAGCTGTGAGGTCACGTGCGGGTCATCCATGCATCAACCGGGGTTATGCACTGGGGAAGGCTCTGGGGAAGAGAAGCTGTCGCTGCCCCACGGCAGTCAGTCACTGCTCATCCATTACGAATTATCGACGCGTCGACAACAGGCATCTTGCAGGGGCCTGCGATCGTCGCGCAGCTCAAGAATGCGTCTTTTACCGCCACGAAGATAGACATCATCTGGGCCGGAGCATCCAGCGCACCACGTTCAACATGTCGTCTAACAAGCGGCATTCTATGCTGCCCGCCGTCTCCAACACCGGCCCGCGACCACCAGTCAACTTCTCCTCCTCCCTCACCGTTTCCGACAGCGCGATTCTTGTTGGGACGCACTCGGTTACGATACAGTCCGAAAGCGTACTGCACCCCCGATGCAAGCTCGAGTCTACGAACGGCAGCATCCTGATGGGCCGCCGCTGCATCGTCCACGAGCGAGTACACATTGGCGCAGTTGGAGACGAGGAAGCTAGCGGAGGCATCGCGCTCGGCGACTACGTGATAGTAGAAGTCGGAGCTGTTGTCGAGGCGGGAGGCACAGAGATCGGGTCGGACACGGTGATCGGAGTCCGATCTCGGATCGGCCACGGAGCTATCATTGGCAAGGTTGGTGCGACGTCGTGTATGACAGAAGAGAGACACTGACGGCTGTAGAACTGCACGATATCGCCCCTCACCGTCATCAAGCCCGGCGAGAAGATTCCCGACTTCACCGTGGTGTATGCGAACGGCCAGAGACGGACGGACCGACGCGGCGTGGCAGATTTGAAGCACAAGGCGCAGGCGCGGCAGATTGATGTGCTGAGGAGGCTGATACCCAACAAGGCTGAGAAGTGGCTGAGTTAACAAATTACAATGATGATACCCCGAATTTACGTCGATTAAGCTTGTGCTTTGAGGAGATGAATCAGTATTAGGGGTGTCTGCGCAAGGCAGGGGTTGCTTAATGTGTCCCTGGATGTCAGCAGGCTATCGTCACAACTCGTCCACGAGGTCGGCAGGGAGCAGGACTGACCTGCATGAGACTGAGAGCAACGGCAGGAACCCAGCTGTCCCTCCTGCCTCATCTACTGAGACTTTCATGATGATTCCTAGCCAGCCTCTCTCCGCTGATTAACCACATCCTCACCATCAAAATAGGGGCTGGTTGACGCCAGCAACGAGAATCACTTTGCTCCATAACAATAGCAGCAACCAGTCTCCCTACTAGACGCACTCAGACAGTATGGAACTACAGAAGTCCAATCTGTGGTTCCTGCCAAGCTTTCCTATCGGAACCTATTTAGATGGACGGCCTTGGCAGGAGATTCAATGCTTCATGATAATTGCGTTTGTTTGCTTCTACCCTTGCGGGCAGCTGCATGATTCTGAATGCGTCGTGTCCTGGATCACTGACGGCCCGAATATTTCAGCATTGCACTTAGACTCTCGTTATCGCAAAAAGAGAAGCTGATTCCAGACTTTCCGACAACAGTTAAAGAGGGCAACCTCGTCTCGTCGTCGTTAAGTAGTTGTCTTAACTGGCATTGTCTCTGAAACATGGTTAATCTATGGCGGCCCCAGCTGAGGAACACCACCTCCAAGCTGGCGGTACCGTTCGTATGCCGCCAATTGCAAGGGCAATGTGATGTTACCAGTCTGGTGATGAGATGGTATAGTCGCCGGTATGTCCTTGTGTAAGGCAAAAGGCGTCAGTCTCGTCATGTGCCGTAGAGTGGAAACATCCATTGCTAGACCAGGGTTGTTCCTCACCATCCGGGCGGGAATTCTTGTGGGGTTTCTTTCACCAATTTGCGATCACGCGAGAACGAAATACACATTAGTGACAACGAAGAATCGTATCAATACACAAGGATCCCCAATTCGGCTTCGCAAATGCCATGTTGTCCGTGAGGCTCCCGTCGTCAACACAAGCTGTGATGAATGATGGATGCATGGCTCTAATTCTTGACAGCCCTGTGACAGCCTGACAGGCGGGACATGACCAAAAATAGCCCCTCCTTTCCACTACAGAACCAGATCTTAGGGGCAGTTCGTCTCTTCTCAAGCGCGCAAAGTTTAAATGGATAACCCTAGCATGACACAGCTGGACCATCCTTAATCTCATAGGGCGCTCTGGGCAAGCTCCATCCCGGCCAACGCAGGCGCAGCCGCACAAACACGGCTCGCATTCAATCTTAGCATGAGGATGGAAAGAAATTGCAACTTCAAGCAGTCTGTTCGAATTGCAAAGTTGACTAATCATGAGCAACGGGACTGCATTTCCGATGGTACAGACATACGAAATTCGTAACGACATTCTCACGGGCGCTGGGACCACGCTTAGACACTGAACTCTCGCAAGATGCGATGAACTGTTTGAACATGAAATATGGACTTGAACTCATATTATCTACAAAATTAAATCGAAGCTTCGGTTTCCAGAAAGCCTGTCCGCCGAAGAGGAATCTTTGCGCGGCATCTTAACCAGCCCACCGATCAAATTTCGCGGGAACGCCGCAGGACCTCCTGTCGCCCACTCGTTTTGAATCCGGGGAACCCCTGTCCGTATGGTGGGGGGCCTGGATCTAGTGCGGGTGGCAGACCCAGAGGGTGTTGTCCGTCACGTCGATAGCCTTGCTGTCGACCTGCTTGCCGCTGCCGTCGAACGGGCACACGCGGCGCAGACCGCACTTGATATCGCAGGCGTCCTCGTTGTCGCCCTTGCAGAGCGCGATCTCGTAGCGGCTGGCGTGGCGGTCGTAGTCCTTCTTGCAGCGGTTCGTGGTGACCTTGTACTGCGCGCGGGGGCCCCAGCCGTTCAGCGTCGTGAAGCCCCAGTTGTCCGTGTCCATGTCGTTCCTGTTGGCGCGGCAGTTCTGGTGCACGCCGACGTGGGTGTAGCCGTTGTTGCGCATGTACTCCTCGGTGAAGTAGTCGAGTATGAAGGAGTACGACGAGAAGTCGCCGTTCGCCGGGAGGGAGCCTGCGAGGCAGTCGGCGACCTTGCGGGTGTAGTACTCCTCGCAGCCGTAGCCCTTGTTGACGGCCGTGAAGTCGTTGTCCGTGGGGGAGTCCCAGGGGTCGATGTTCTTGTCCGTCACCGTCTCCATGGTGTGCTTCATGCTCTTCTCACCGACGAGCCACGTCCACTTGGTGTCCTTTGCGAAGCCCTTGGAGTTGTACAGCATGATGGAGTTGTAGTCAAAGGGAACAGAAGTGTCGGCGCCGGTCCAGATGTCAAACTGATCCAAGTGGTCCTTGTCGATGCGATCAGGCAGGATGCGGATGTACTGGTCTCGGTCGGGCCGCTGGTGCTCATGGGTGAGACCGATAACGTGGCCCAGCTATTGTACGATACGAGTCAGCTGAGTTTTCAGCGAAGTACACACGATGTTTGTCACGAACCTCATGGCCAGGAGTGCCAGCTTCCAAGCAAGCCTTGTAGGTGCCGACACTGACGAACTTCTCCCAGGCGTTGGGGTAGTCGAGGTTTACAATCATCTCGCCTGAGCCAGGAGAGCCAAGTTGCTGCGCATAGCAGCCTTCATCATACTAAATTGAAACTGTTAGATGGCGATCTTGAGCTCCTTCGGAACCATTCTCACCTTCTTGAAGTTCACCCAGGCCTCGTGGTTTGTCTTGGGAACGAAGCGGATGCAGGTGGACTGTTCCCATTGCCTCATGGCACCTCTGATTGAGTCGGACAAGTCGTGGGGGAGGCCCTCCAGGATGTAGGGAACGGTTGCGGCATCCCACAATCTATAGGGTGCCATTGAGCCACGCTTTTCCATCGACATGGCCTCGATTTCAGAACGGTTGAAGATGTTCTCAGGGAACACAGCGGCTCGGGTGGGATGCGCGAGCGCAAGGGCAACCGCCGCCCCCTTCATAACAGTAGAAGCCATATTTCAAGGGATGCAAAAGAATGACGATTTAGAAATGAATGACAGATCTCTCTTAAAGAATGATAGAGATCGGAATTGATGTTGTTCGCACACGCGATAAAGAGACAGAACTTTAGCAAAAAACGTCGGCCATGAAATACTTATACGAAACTTCAAACGGAACGATCGGGGCTTTAGGAGAAAGGAGTTTGCGGACATTCAGTGCGAAATGGGAGCATGAATAGCCAAGCAACCGCACGCGAACCGGCACTGCCACGCGAGGCCCGGATCCGAAAGAACTCCTCGTGCTTGAATCATGAGAGATTCTACGAGTGGAACACACACACCGCGCTTTTGGCGTGAAGTCAAATAAAGATGTCACGACTCGTAAGGCGCTCCCGGACCAGGACTCGTCCTATGCACGCGATGGGATACCCCATCAACAGTTGATAAACCCCAGTAATTAGATTGACGATCTACCAATGCGCCTTAGTCCATGAGCCCTCCTTTATTTCGAATAGCGACCAGTTCAGCAGAGTGTCAACCAGGTCGTCGATCAAACACCACTCGGATTCTCCCCCACCAGTCGGAAAACACCGAAAAAAAAGCTTCAAGTGCAGGCCCTTACTCGTGTCATCGCAGCGGAAAGACCAGCATCAAAGATGCTTAAAGCAACACTTTAAACACACGTTGCTCTCGCGTGGAAAAGCTCCGATGTTTGGAATAGTAATCACGGGAAATGGGTAATGCTATCATTCAACAGCAAGTTGATGATGCTCCTTACCGAAACCATGGAGGTCCAAGTACGTGCATGACTATCCAGCCCTCACGATTAGCAGAGTGCGATGAAGGAAACGGGGCCATTACGAGACTGTAGAAGTGAGGCGAGTCTTGCTTGGCAAGGGGAAACTTTGTCGTCTGTGTCAATTTCAATTTCAGGTCCAAGGACCTACTCAAGCAGGCTATCCCAAAGCTACTGCCCAACGTCAATAAACCATCATAGGCAGATTATTCGCTTCATCTCTGTTGTCTTCCAAATCATTTCACGGAAAGCTCACCCCGTTCTTCAACGTTCAGTTGTCATGATTGAAAACTTGTGTCACTCCCATGTCCTTCCCGCGTGAAAAGTCGGGAAGCATGCTGTCGTCTCACGCTGATGTGATTTGTTTAAACAGGATAAGCTTTTGCAGGACCGCGTTGTGTGACAGAAACACCGGTGTTACGTCCATCTAGTTTATGAGGCAAATCTTATTCTATATATTTTGTGTATTCCAAGCCCAGAAAAATCGGATTTGGGTCTTGTTCTGTATTGTCGTTTCTTTGTTCCCTTCATTCATAATACTGCAGAAACCATTCCAACACCAAGGATACAAGTTTCGTTTATCTGATGTTTGTGATGGAGTTTCATATACTCCCACAAGAGACGGATGTCGCCAGGAGCGCTGTTCAATAGACAGCCGACGGAGTCCTCGAGCTCATCCGGATGAAAATTTCCGGCAGCGCTTACAACGAGGAAGTGACGAGTTCTGTTGGTAAAGAGACTTCGAATGGACAAGATGCATTATGAACAGTTGGCGGCGAGTCGCGACCAAGATATTGACCTTGGATCTGTTGATCTTGTTGGTTCACGGGAGGTAGATGGTCAGCTTTCTCTTAGCTAAGGTCTTCTTTGAAAAGTCCTTCGTGCTTTAACGAATGTACTTAGGATGTAGAAAGGTCATTTCAGCTGAAAGTCAATATTTGTGTGTTCACAGGAGCCAGTTGAGAGCACGGGTCGAGAATCTCTCAACAGCAATGATCATGTCAAACTTGATAGATTTGGGCTTCGCCATGGATCATTGGCTGTGCTAGGCTTTCGGATGGGCAATGCCTGGCCATAGGTGACCTCGGAGAACGAATTTGTTCTTCTCGAGCGCGGACTTGAGCTTCGGCACGCTGGTTTGGACAATAGTGTCGATGTTGCTAGTATGACGGTTTCTATGTCCGTGAATCCTCAAAGCTAGACTGCCGGCCACTGCCCACCGAACACCACTTTTGCCGAGGAGCTGACCAAGGGGGACAATGTGCCGAATTGACACCGGACTCAGGAGTCTATTCTAGCATTTCTATCTTTTGTGGGCTGAACTAGCCGTTTCCAAGGTCTCAAGCCGTGAGGGACTCTTTAAGAGGGTGTTCAATTGACTACATATCACATTCGCTGGTAGGCTTGAAAGTACCAATACCACGGTGCCCATGGTTATCCCCAATCTTAGGGTCTTCCTGATGGGTACCCAGGGGGGAAAGAGACCTATCCATAGATACCCATCAATGACTACCCAGGGACACCCGTGGGTATTTTAACCCTAAACTTGAGATCCCTTTTGCCATTGATTCCACGCGCATTAAAAGCGATATGGTAGGTAGGCTCGCCGTCTTCTGTCTCCACAGGAGGGTACAGATCTCTGCTCAGTTGAGCCTCAAGGGGTAGAAGTTTGCCATTTTGGCGGAGAATTACCCAAGTCAGGCCCAGTAGGCACTATGTTGGTTCAATAGTCTTATTCTATCATTCTTGTATTTAATAATCTAATCCCCCTTACCGTCTCCGTCCCAATCGCCGTCGTACTAGTTCCAGTGGTCTCCGTCGTTGACCACGTAGTCGTGTATGCTCTTTTCCCGCTCGAATAGGCGATCTCAAAGCGCATGACTAAGGCCGAAGTAGCCAAAAGACAGGTCGACGTGACCAAATATCAGTTTAGACTGAAATAACGAAGGTGTATTCAATGAATCAAATGAGATGATCCCCGAGAGTGTAATGAGAGTGCATCCTCCCAGGTTCAAGGAGTGAACGAAATGAGCGACGGAGATGTGATAATGAGAAAGAAGCCCACGAGACGGCGAGCAGAACCGATGACTTATACACTACTGAGACACTCCAAAAACAATGTAACTCATATGAACGCTTTTCGCAGGCTTGGTTCGAAGTATCCAAGTGATATCGCTCACCAGACTCTCAGCCCACACTCCCAGACTGCTGAGACTGTCCTGTTGAACGATGAACCAGACCAAGTTCGCTACGGTGCTTTCATCACTGAGAAAATCGCAGGCCGTCTCACAATCGACGTTTTTTCGCACATGGGTTGAGCATCTGGCAACAACTCTCAGTTAGACACGGCGTCGCGAGATACACAGCCTTTATATCTTCGGTTCGTGAGACTTATCAATGTAGCCGAACATCACTTTTGCCCTCAGACTCATTTTAAAGCTCAGGATGCGTGTAAATCGCGTGTATGAAGGATTTCGAGCTGTCGACGGATCGCTCGGGATCGATTAAGTTTGAGACTATGGGGCCTCTGCGGTGGGAAGGCCCGGAGCGCTCTAGCGTCTTCATGATCGCCGATCGGGACTCGCGCTGGTACTGAAAAGCAGGCTTGCACACGTTTGACTAAACGTATCGAGTGGAGACAAGTTGTGGACGACTGTATTTGGCGCATTCATACTGGCGAGAGTTATTCCGGTTGAGACTTCAGAGTCTTGGCTGGCTTCTTCCAGGCCGTGACAAAAGTCTGGCGACAGCTTGGCTGGCCATTAAGCCTTGAAGTTAGTGACTTCTCAAGAAATATTGCACAGCAAGATATGCACGACTCTTTGAGTCTTAGAGAACTGTTTCAGTTCCGTAATAGCAATGAGCCAATTTCTGTTTGGGGCGTATTTGCTCTGTCAATGGCAAGACCATAGCTACTGGGCTTATGTCACCGGAAATCACATGCAATCGGGGCGCTCTCAATAACACATACCGAAACGCTGTAAATCCATGATAGATAGGAGATAAAAAAAAGAAAAAAAGAAAAGAAAAAGACAAATTGACAACTTACATATCTATGTGCTGTCCTCGAAAGCTACAAGACTAGCTTAAACCAAAATCCAAGTGGCCTAAAGAGCATCAGATGATCACTTCAGTCTCCGAAAGTAACATCATACGTCGTAACGACCAGAGACAGGAAGGGCTAAAAAGTTTGGCGGCGTCGTGAAAAAGTCATGAAGTATGTGGTATGCCTGATTCTTTTCTTGCAGCAAACTTGCAACCGTGGCGTTCAGTACGACTCGATATCTCACAATGCCTCTATTCAAAGTCCATATGACAATCGAATTGCCACATAGAGATTGGAAATTGTTGGGCCCGAGAATTTACGTGTGAGACCATTTGGGGTGAGGCAAAGTAGACCTCACAAACTTAGGGAACATAGAAACAAAGTCTGGGCAAAACTGAGAGTCCGGCCTCTGTTAAGACGATCTCTCAACTGCCAGCATTTGAACTCTCAATATAACAAACGTAAAATCTGGAAGACGGGCTCTTGCGCATTCTTAGAGCTAGATATTACGCATCATTTAACTTAGGAGAATATGACGCAGGAGAAAACTTCGTAGTTCCTGCGCCAAGCCACCACGTCAAGTTCGCGCAATGCGTGGACGCTGTTCATAAAAGGGTTCCTATACGGGCACGTTGACCATAGATCTCTCCTACAAAAAGAATACATCAATAAATACACTGCTATGATGCAAGGAAGACCGAGAATGAAAGATTTCTAGAGTTTCTGCTGAACCTTTACCTGTCCACTTAACTGGCATAAGACAGGGAGCTGCAGAAGACTGAGAAGAGTCAATTTACGACAAGGAGGGTAAGCTAGCTATTCTACACTGGATTCATACATTTTTCTGTCAAAAATAGTGTCTCGACAAACCTATCACTTGATCTATAGTCTTTGCATTTGCTGCAGTAGGAGGTGGTTTGGTAGGCCATTGGCGACACTAAAATGAGCATGAAGCTGCGTCTACTGGCACTCTGTAACGGAAGCCGAGACGATGCCGAAGCGCATGGTAGGCTACCGTGAATTGGCCAACGCCGGAGACAGGACGATCAGAGTCGGTAAACGCGATTGCCAATTACTGAATACGAGCCATCCGCATTCCTCCGGCCGTCTTCTGTCAAGATTTCAGTTTCGTGCAGCTTCCAAGACTCTTTGCTCCAAACAAAAACAAGGTACGCAGTTTGGTTGACCGTGCGCTCTCTAATGATCTTGGCCAACTTGGGTTTCAACGCCCAGCCTGAACCACGAAAGGGGAAATGAAAACATTCGACGTTGGCCTGATTCGAACAGAGGTCGTCTACAAGGCAGAGATGCCAAAACTCTCGCGTAATCGTCTCATGTCCCGGGGGATGAGACTCGTGCCAGTGCAACGTGCCAGTGCAACGCCGACTCCACCGCCCAATTTGCTCGCATCGAGGCCTTGACCTTGCCCTGGGGGCCTCTCAGTGTTACTAGTGTATTAATAGACGCGTCGAATGTTCGAATGTTCCACGTGTCTTGCCATGCCAGACGTGCAACTTCGTGCCCGTCATTGTTGAGAAACGCCGGTCGTCGGATCTTGACTGACAATCAACGACTCTTTCCTCGGCAAGTGCTGAGTTATCTTGAGGCATTTTGCGCATTTCGCATCTCATGCAGGTCAACAGGCAGCAGCTGAGAAGGGGCTGGGGGCGGCGTGGGCCATTTCATGGATAAAAAAGAGAATAACCACGACAGCCGACAACAAATATTTGGTTATCAATCCTCTCATGCGACGAGTTCGCTTTTCCCCAGTCAATGACCTGTTGATTGGCGGTGTCGGGCAGACATCACCGCGTGTTGGTTCTCAATGTGACGGATCATATTCGAACCAACAGAGTGTGACACCCATCACACGCAGAAACGATGCAGAAATGCCCCGCATTCGTCACAACCCCCAAGAGGCGCCACAGAAATTCTTCAGCGGCACTCACCCACCCCTGCATATCCGTATCGATTTTCCTTGGCCAACCAAGATGTTCACAACAGCGGATACGGTTCGTGCCGTGGGGGAAGCCGGAAGATGCTGCACTGTGACTGCAGTCGGTCATTACTCGTGTGCATATGTCGACGTTCGAGTCTGGAGTCTCTCGACACCACTAAGAATTAATTACGGAGAGCGACTAGTTGCAGAGATGGTTAGAACCGTTGGATCCCGCATTTGGGATCAGAAACGTGACCTCGGGCTTAGTCAGAAATCTCGCATCCCAACATCGGACTAACGTGAGAGATTGCCACACTTCAGGAGTGAGGGGGATTGAATCCATGAAAACAGTTTGAGTGTCAAAGTTGTCAACCACGCTGCTCAGAGGCTAGCAAGGGGATGAGAAGGAGCAGCAAAGAGGGGAAGAGCAGGGAAGACGGAGAGAGAGCAAGGGAAAGAGCAAGGAAAATGGTGGGAGAGTCAGGGGTGAGATGGCCAGAAGACAAGGAGCAGACGACTATCGTCGACCGGAGGCTGGTCCGTTGACCGTTGCCGGTTCCACAAACAGTGCACCGACACTCCAACGAGCCCCGACGAGAACAACCCCGGCCCATAGCAGAAATTTCGGCGCTACGTGGCGCAACTAGCCCCCATTCCGCACTCGCTTCCCGCTTTAAACCGTTGAAGAATTCTGGGCCAAGCCTAGGGTTCCAAACGAATAGGATCAATGAGGAAGTCAGAAGGATCGAGGTGGATGTGCGGGCGAACCAAACTTCCCGATTCCATCTGATCATCGCACGCGTTCTGCGGAATCCCGAATCGCAAACCGTGCGTGCCGCAACGTTAGCCGCCGACGCCGAGGATGCCGTGATGCCTTCGACCGGCATCAATAGCATGTAACCCTAAGCGGGTTGGTTACCCTGCCAAAACGGTGGCCATCAAAACCAGAGCCGGGGGGCTGGGACAGATAGCAAGGTCAGGGAGAGAAGAAGAGGCAGAACTTCAGAAGGCACAGACTCGAGAACCAAACATCATGGAAAAGCGTTCAATCTTATATGTAGTAACAAGCGAAGAAGCTAGCAGACGGTAGATACCAATAACCATTTAACAAACGCGGACCGCAAACCCGAAACGATCGGTTCTACAAAATGAAGAGAGAGCGAGAGAGGGAAAAACCTCGAATCCAGATGGGCCGACACGCCAAATGAGGTCCACACCCCCCGGTCTTGGCGGACCTATGGCGGCATTACCATGTCGCAGTCGTATCTTTTTTGCCAGCGGCTTCAGCGGTAGGTCGATTCAGAGTCTCCCGAGATATTGCGACTATCCACATTAATCCACCTGGCGTGAACTATAAATGATGAAGAGACCCAGGGAACTGGGAAGATGGCGTGTCCAAGGAGGATTTCGGATCGGCAATCTGGCGCCGTTGTTTCATGATTTCATTCATCATCAGGCCCTTTCGTCTTCGACTTTCGAGTCTCTGAACTTCTGTCGTCGTCGTCATCTTTCACCCTCCCGCAAAGCATCATGGCTGTCCAAACCCTCAGCCCGACGTCCTCCATCGCGAGGTTGCCTACGTCGGCCATCTCCAAGGTCAAGGACGCCTTGTCTCTTGCTCACCTCATCACCGAGAGCAACATCAAGGCCTATGTCCTGCCCGTCGTCCTCTTCGCCATGCTGAGCTTGGCGTCCGGGGGCGTCACCGTCAAGTCCCCCAGCTGGGCTGACGTCGCGGCGTCTTTCCCGAGGGCCCTGCTCTACATCTGGCTCTACGTCTTCCACTTCGACCTCAGCAACCAGAAGGACCCGGAGTCCGTCGAAGAAGATAAGATCAACAAGCCCTGGCGCGCCATCCCCTCCGGCCGTCTCAGCATCGAGGACGCCCAGAAGTGGTACGTCGTCGCCACCGTCCTCCTCCTTGTCGCTAGCATCGCCCTCGGCGGTTTCCCCGAGGCCCTGGCCTTCATGGCCGAGACTTGGGTCTACGACTACGTCGGCGCTAGCTCCTGGTGGGGCAAGAACATTATCAATGCTCTCTTCTACTCGACCGGCCAGCTCGGCGCCACCCGTGTCGCCTCCCACTCCAACAACATGGCCCGCGCCGGCTACGAGTGGTGCGCCCTGCTCGGCCTCAACACCCTCACCACCGTCCAGATCCAGGACTTCAGAGACATCAAGGGCGACGGAGCTCGCGGACGCCGCACCCTGCCCCTCGCCATGGGAGACGTCCCCTGCCGCTTCCTCACCGCCTTCTTCATCGTCTTCTGGTCCATGGCCCTGTGCGCGTACTGGCAGTGCACCCCCCTTGAGTACATCATGCCGGTCATGATGGGCGGCTACGTTTCGTTCCGCCTGCTCTTCGACCACTCTACCAAGGCCGACCGCATGACCTTCCACATCTACACTCTGGGATGGCTGCCGATCCTCTACTCTATTCCTTTTGTCAGCAAGTTGGGTTTCCTTAGATTTGGAGCATTGAACTAGACGGATAGACAAAGCGCTAGAGTTACATGCATTTGTTTCCTTGTGTGTAAATAGACGACGAACATGATACCTTGAATATACCTCAAAATACAACTAAACTTTATCCTACCTATGCATTCGGACGCTATTGACGCTTAATTACCGTGACATCAATTGACGCCCACCTTCACCTATTCTTCCTGTTCTGCGCTGTTATCCTCTGTTCTCTGCCTTGTGTTTTTTTCCGGTAAAAATTTTCAACTCTTGGATGCGATTGAGGCAAAGTCCTGCTAATTCTCGTTCAGGGGCCAACACACCTTTAAACGTAGTGCTCAGCAGGACGGTCTTGGTGCCAGCCAGGCGCTAAGCTTTCCGCACTCAGTCGCCCTTGAGATCTCGCAAGTCTCAATCGGTGCCGCAGTCTGAGTTCGTACGTTCTTGGCTATGCGAATCCATGGATCAAGTCTGGCCGTTCTAATTTCATTTCTGAAGAAAGAAAATTGCCCTCAAGTCGAGGTCGTCCTCAAAGCGACGCTCTTCAAGGCCTGATATTAGATTATCTGTGCTTCCCCGAACTTGGTCATCACCCCAGCCTCAGCCATCACCGAGAACCAAACCTCATTCAACATGTAATTTTTGAAACTGGAATTCTCAGGGACAATAAGACTTATCAAGGCTTCTTTGGATGGCAGGTATGTTAGAAGGCAAATATGACATAATGATAATCGTACGGGCGGCTTTTACGTCAGGCATTCTTTTATCACACGTCGGACTATGTTAAATCTGCCCTAAACTTTGTGACACATACACATTAATTAGGCGGAGTTGAACGCTCAGAAGTACGACATCATGAAAGGCTATCGAAGGCTTAACTTATGTATCTGATTGTGGATCTAGAGTTTTATTGCCAAATGAGTGTGGTGGTAAATGTGATAAAAGGCAACCGTGTGCTTGCACATGGGACCAATGCAGCATGTATAGATCAGTGCCAGTTCACTGAGCCTTGGGAGACGCCTTGTTGACTGGCATTATAGTCGTTGACGGCTTGTAGCTCGGGTAAGCAAACAGATGGCGTCCCGAACTCTTTCCTTTCTGCCCAACCGTATAGGCATACCAGTCTTTCCAACCCTTGTTACTTAGAGCAAGATGTATGTCTTCCAACTCCTTCTTGTCATTAAATACAGGAAGAGTTTGGACATAGAGTCCAGAGGAATTTCCAGTCCCACTCATGCTGAAGTTGTAGAATTGGAGACCGCCAACCCTATTTAGTGCTCGCGAGGGGATCCGAATGTCGTCCCACCCGGGCCCACCAGACCAGCTCATTGAGTTGACTTGTCCTCGGCCATCGGCCCAGATGTTGATGTTGTGGGTGTAAACCTCTTCAACGCGAAGCATGAGTCCGACTGCAACTTCGACAAGCGGTTCATCGCCAACCCTTCCTTCCTGAGTGTACTCCTCACGCCCGAAACTGACACTTGTATCCGCTGTTGCCTTGGCTTCCGCCTTCATTTCCATGAAGTTTCCCCCGCCTGAGATCTCCAGAGCGAATCCTGGTTTTGCATATAATTTCGTGTTGGTAATCTCCACCCGCTCGTTTCCGATTTTCGTGACGAGGCTATTCTTGGGAAAGTCTCGAATCCTTGCGACGGACGGAACCCATTCGATCGGTTTGTACGCCACAATGTCTCCAGTGACTCTCCACCAGCCTCCGCTTGAATCCCCCGAAGTACGGTCAAGACGGGGGCTGATGTAGTATGCCGGGAGATCAGGCAAATTGTCGTTGCTAATGCCGAACCACTCCTGTAGCTGCTCATGGTCCATGCGCAAGTCACCATAGCATTCGTTCGAAAGCGGAACCCGAATGACCTGGACGTCACCATCATTATAGTAATAAGCGTCGTTGTTGTCTTTGGCAGGACTATCGAATTGGAAACCCATTGTGAAGGTGCCGAGGGAAAGAGACAAGGTGATGCAGTGATTGATTGAATGATTTTGAGTGAGAAATAATTTTATTATTGCTTTGTTTGTTCTCAACTTTTATAGATGTTGGAAAGGGAGAACTCAGTATCTAGCGGCGATGAAATTCCTGATCCGGATAATCCACACTACTAGAGAAAGCAGTGTTGGATCCAGTGTAAAACACATAGTATCAGCTCTTACGGTTCTTATTGGTTCGAAGTGGCGTTGATCGTCGATGGTCGGGTTATCATAGAAGCGAGCTGAAAGCTTTCAGCTGCGAACAGAACGACTGCCCAGACGATGGCTCTTGTTTCTCTAGGCATAAAAAGGCAGGTTAGGAATCAAAACGTCAAATTACTCCTCTCCGTCTCGGTACGTTCACACTCTAATCAGATTGGATATCTTACGAAAATGTTTCATATCGACTTGCATTAAACTTTCCGATAGTCAAGTTCCTTAACAGACCATGTCTTGATTGAGTCTTATCCCAACATGGTAAGACAGGTTCACGTCATACGTCACATCGCGTGTCCGGAACCACTGAACTACTACCCAAACAGCCTGCATGTCTTACAACTTCCTTCTTGTCATGTCCATCTCAATGTTTGACGAATATTCCGCTAGCTCTGGTATCAAAAAGCGTCTCAGGACACAATCTGGAAGATACATGCCTCAAAATGGAATGGACTGGGGTTGACTTTTGTGCGTAGGGTGGTACGGAGGCTTAATCGTGATAATCTATCACATATCATGCTGTCCGACGCGCCCACTCAAAAGAACCAATCAGCCATTCGAACAGCTTACCGCATCGAAGACTGCCGGAGCGGCCCGTTACCGTCGCTAGTGGGAGGCTAACGATATGGGTGTCTTGGAAATAACGCTTCGATATTGCGTGGAGTACCATTCCTGGACCGCCGCTGAAGCTTAACATCGATCCCTAAATGTGTCGGCTCTGATGTGATTAATCCTCGAGAAGTTGAAGACGATGGATGCACATGACGTTGCAATAATAATCATGCAGTAATCAGTGATTAGTTTGTCTTACTGTGTGAGATAGATTGTGCCAACCTCACTCGATATGTGGTGACGGCGGCACAAACGATGAGCCTTGCTAACTTTACGTCATAGAGCTAGTGTTGTCCTTACATCAATCATTGTGGGATCTACACCAAGGCGGCGAGTGGCACGGGATCGTGAGATCCGAGACATGGACCTTTTAGATCCCGCCAGGTACAGCTAGTAGGAGCCTTTCGTTGGTACTCATGATGATGAACATAATCAAGCCACCAGCAGAGCTCTTCCAGAGCCCTTCATAAGTAAAGCAGAGGCCAGCGTTCGCGCCACTTAGCGACAGTACTTACAACGCCAGTGCCTTCGCAGGAGACGTTGAGGTAGCTGTGGGGCCGCTGAATGGTCCATTTCCCAGGCCTCAATGAGACGGGTTGATGATTTCGATTTTTCAGCTTCCCACGCTTGACTCTTGGCGTCCGGTTCTGTCACAATTGAAAGGTATCAAGCGGTACATGCTTTGTAATTGAGTTTGCCGCCTTTCTCAATCCTACACGTATGTCTCGCTACCCCACCCTGCCCAGCCCTCAATCAAAGACACAAACGCGCTCCCGACAACCTTAACCTAGACAGCTTGCATCCCATCAACATCAGTACCTGTTGCCCAGGATCTCGCGACGGGGCTCAGCAACATCATCCGATTAGAGCCCATACGGCATCAGCGGATGCCAGCTTGGTATTTACGAGGTGAGCTGCTGATATCGTCATTCCCACGCCGATTGAATGACCAGGAACTGTATACTGCAAGTGGCTGTATGACCAGGTGGAGAGCGACTGTTGGGAAGCATGGCAGTGCAACCTGGTTCAAAGAGAGCCAGAATGACTCTATCTATTATCTATAGATATTAACGCAGCATTGATCATGCGGCATATTCGAGGTAAGATACCTCAGTGACTTCGCGCCGTATTATGGGGACAAGCAGGCTTGGGTCTTTTGTTTGCACTAACTAATTGAGGGTCATACTGTCCAGCCAGATTGAATAGAGATATCCTGATGTTCTGCCTTTCACTGTGATTGACTATCTGTTGTTCCCAAGGTAACTTGCCATTTTAGATTTGAAGCATCTTCCGACGCCCAGCTTGAGAAACAGCCTTTGCTCCTCGTGGCACGATGATCGTAACCTCACATGATGAATCGTCTGTTCAGCGGCTCGAAAATGGTCTATGATATGAATTATGAGATTTAATCCTTACTTTTGGGAGAGAAAAGTAGGCTATGTACACACCATTTGCACCACATTGCAGTGCCCTCTGATCATCAAAGGGTCGTTCCTGACGGTCGGTACCACATAAGAGGAGACCCGCAAACAGCACAACTGCTGTCAGAAGCGCATGGGCGACTTCAAGTCTAGTGAATGATTGACATATTGAATGGCAAAACATGTAGCAAAACTCCTCATCCGCCCATCTGGAGATAGAACGTTTAGTTACTTCAGTCATCCCTGATCCGTACCTTTGCCCTGTCTCTTATGTGCTGCCTCTTTGCCCATTGCTTTTCGGTTTTGCTCAAAGCAAACGGAGCATGCATTGCTCTCTTTGATAATTGAAGGTTTTGGAAGTTCCAGCCGTAGCCGCTTTGAGGTTTTGAGGATGGATATCAACGCAGAAGTCGTCAAGTGTGAAAATGACGGGTCTGCCTGGTTCGAACGATGGACCAATAATCTCTTTGCTGCCGATGAGTTGCATGCCAGAATTAGACAAACGTAAGCGAGTCGCCTCATTTTGATGAAAGTGCAAAAAAGGCGACAATCCGTCTCCGTATTGGCCAGTCTTTCAGGCTTATCGAATACAAGGCTGCAATCTGACACTTATGTTCCCAGTGCTAGACCCAAGCCCGCACCAACAAGAGCAACTAGCCTCTATGGGGCCAGTTTCAGATCTCACTGCATTGAACTATCACAATACCAAGCGATTTGGGGCCAGTTTACCATGCCCTTCACCAAACCGGCGCAAGCGCGATGCCACCGAGGTTCATAAATAACCCAAACCCCGAGCACATACTCGTCCTCAGCTGTAACCAGCTCTACTAACTCAAACAAATCACAATCACCGCTCTTTGCTTCTAGCGAAGCTTTCTATTAGAGACGCTGCAGATTCTCAGCGCCCTGCATACCTCTGCCGTCACGAACGTCAAAGAGCGGGGACCTCGGAACCCCGCGCTTGTCACATTCCGCCTAGTCGGGAACCTGACTTGCAAAGCTCTGCCATTTTTACACACTTCTACGAAAATCCAGAACTTTGTTTTGATTTTAATTTTGATTTTGATCATTCACCATGTCCAGTTGTCGATACGCTGCTTCAAGCCTCACACTCAGTCGACCACCGCGCAGCCGCCCTTGAAGATGGGCAAAGTTCCTTCGATAACCTGTTGGTGCAGGAACAATTGATCAGTGACAACATCTCGTCCTCATCGATTGCAAGCACGCAACAGAACATCGAGTCAGAACTGTCGTCATTTCTGGCGGAGGATTGGTCCTTTTCAAGATATTTGGATACTTTGGGAAATAATACTGGGACTCCAACTTTTTCACCCGCATCGCCGTCTTTTCACTGCTCTCATTTCATGCCCGCAGCCGCAAGATGTTTTGATCAGCCAAGGCTGGAAATGAGCATGACCAGCACAGATACGCCATTTGACAACAGCTCAAGCAGCGCCCACCGCAAGGCAAGTAAACTTGTTAAGTTCAATTAATTAATTAAGTAAGTTTGAAGCTATTACTAGTTAATTAAATTAAGTTTAACCTTTAAACTTAATTAATTATTTTAACTCTTTTAATAGGGATTATAATATAAATTAAATAAATATTTTACTACTAAATATTCTTACCCTTTTTTATTTACTCTCTACTACTTTCTATTTTTAATAGAACTTCCCTTAGTAAAATATAAATCACCCCTTTTTACTTATTTAGCTTTCTCTTTTTTTCTTCTTAAGTAATAATTAATATAATAGTTCTAATAAATATTTATAATATTCTTTAAGTTCTATAGAAGTAATAGCTAAGTTTTTTAGGGAAGTTAAAAATTAATTTTTAAAATTTTCTAAAAATTTATATTAAAATTATTATTTTATTACTATTATCCTCTATCTCTATTATCTATTAATATCTTTTAAATATAAAAGTATTATTAAGTCTACTCTCTTTTCTATTTTATTTATTTTATACTAGATATCTATTATATTAATAATCCTCTATTTAATTTTAACCTCTCTTCTAAAAACTTTTAACTAACTCTTAAAATATAGATCTATTTTATTATAGTTTAAGTAAAATAAAAATTACTTCTTATTTAACTATCTTTTATTTAAAAACCTCTTTAAAGTTATAATAAATAATAAAGTATATATATAAAAGTTAGAACTTTAGAGAAAGAGTAGAAAAGAGAAAATAAACTAAATAAGAAATTATAGCTAGTTTTTTATTTACTATTAGCTAGATAGTTAATTAGAAGCTAGTTATTAGATTTATTATTATTATAATCTTAAGAGTAAGTAGATTATTTTTAATATTAAAGTAATTTTATTTATTTTAGAGTATTTTAAAAAGAACTATATTAGAGAGATTAAAATATTATCTATTAGCTTAGAAAGTTCTAAAAGATTTAATAATATTTTATATAAGAGATAATATTTAGATTTTACTAATTTAATAAGAAATTATATTAAAAATATCTAAAAAGCTATTATTTACTTTATTATTAATACTAACTTTCTTTTTAGTATCTATAAGAACTTTATTTTTTAGAGTATAATCTTTAATATTAATATAAAACTATAAATATTATTATAGTTTACTATTTTAATAGTTTATATATTTAAAAGTATTTAGAAATATTAAAAAGAGGTTATATAGTAAGAACTTCTATATACTAACTCTAAAATCTATTTAGCTTTTAATTTATAAACTTCTCTAAGCTAATATACTATTATAAGTATTACTATATATTTCTTTATTAGAAAGAAAGGTTTTTAAATATATTTAATTACTATAAAAAAGTAACTTAAAACTTATAATAATATTAACTTTATAAATACTCTTAAAGAGGTTATTTAAGACTAAAATATTATAAACTAAGTGAGAACTTTAATCTCTAATAATATAAGCTTAAATAATACTTATATAGTAAGTCTAATCTTTTAACTTAACCTCTTTATAAAAAAGAAATAAAATATTTAAACTAAAAAGATTTATTACTTTAAGTATATTTTTAATTTTATATTAAAGGTTTTTTTATTTAGTAAAAACTCTAAAAACTTTAAGAGATAGTTAGATATATATATTCTTTTATAATAAGATAAAACTAACCTTAAGTATTAATAAAAAGCTAGTTTTATTAGTAAACTTTATAATATTATAAAGTTTATAAAAGTTTTATTATAATATATATAGAGGTTTAAGAGTCTATTTTATAAAATATTAAAAAGATCTAAGTAATCTAATAATATTTTTCTCTCTTAGTAGATATTTAGAGAAATTAAATTAATTTAAGATAATATTATAAAATAGAACTTTATATATTTTATAATTAAGTATATAATTTACTTTAAAGATAAAATAAATAGCTTTTATTTTTTTTTAAAATATTAAAGATTTTATATTAGTTTAAGATATCTTAACTTCTAATAACTAGCTATAGTTAATAGAGATTATAATAATTTTAAGATTTATCTAAAAACTTATATTTTAAATATAAGGTTTTAAATAAAATAACTTATATAATAAGTTTTAAGAAGTAATTACTATAATAGAGTATTTTCTAAGTTATTTTAAAGGTTAAAAAACTTTTTATAATAATACTAATAGTAAGAATTTTTAAAATTTTAAATTAGAAAAGTTATAAACTTTCTTATAAAAAATATTTTAAAAATCTATTTAATTAGTAAATTAGTAAGTTTTATTATATACTTAAAGATTATAAATATTTTAGAAATAGTTTAATAAGAACTTTTTATTTATTTATACTTACTATAAGTATATTAATAGTATTTTTAATTTAGAAGAAATAAATAGTAATACTTAATAATACTTAAAAACTTCTATTAATAATAGATAAAAGAAGCTAAATAAGTATTATACTCTAATAGAAGAGTTATTTCTATATATTACTATATTACTCTTCTATTTTAGTTTTAATATAAAATATTTAGAAAAGAACTAATAATCCCCTTATTAATAGGAATAAATATCTAATATTAAATTAGCTCTAAAGAGATATTTTAACTAATAATATCTTTCTAAAAAAAGAGAAAGTATAAGAAATATAAACTAATACCTAAAACCTTATAATTTAGATAACTTTAAGTAATAAGTTTAAGTAGAAGCTATTATATTTAAAAGAAAAAATAATAATAAGAAGCTAAATAAATTAGAGAAGTATTTAAATTTATAGAAGTAAGTAAACTATAATTTTATTAATTAATAGTTTACTTATAAAGAAGAATATCCTTATTTAAGTAAGCTAGTATTAAGTATATTAATAATACTTTTATAGTTATCTAACTATAAGAGGGTATTTAGTACTATATCTCTTATTTAGACTTTATAGAGGTTAGTAATAAAAATAAAAAAGCTAGAAATACTATAATATATAAAGTAATAATATAAGAGGGGTATAATTTTATTATTAAGTAGGTCTAAATAGCTTTACTTAGTAATTACTTATAATTAATTAGTAATTAATTAAGTATAGTATTGCGATGTGGTAATTAAGTTAAGTTTAAGCCTCAAACTTAATTAATTGCCTTGAGGTGGGCGCTAAGCTCAGGTCAGCCTAAGCTCCCAACATCATCAATTTCTTCACTAACACCTATCAGCCCACAAGCTATGCCAAGCACACGAGGCCCAGCTTTACTTCCCGAAATCGACCATAAGCAAAGATTTGCATGCAAAATGGGTTGCATCCGGTCTTTCTCAAGCCCAAAAGATCTCCGGCGTCATTATCGCTCAAAGGCTCATACCGTAGAAGCAATCAAGTCATACGAGTGTCGATGCGGTTACTCAACTCTTCGCAAGGATCATTATCGAAGACACCTGAACAACATCTCTCGTGGAAAGACTTGTGCGTACCGCAGGCCCAACTTCCGGTGTATTTGTGAGAAAGAGGGTCCAGAAAGCAACCATCTAAAGCAGATCAAACATGTCAACGTATGCCAAGCAGGACGAGGTGTTGCGGGCAGGCCAAAGAAGGTTAGTGGGTAGCGCTTGTTTGGTTCAAGTTGATCTAGTGGTATCTTGCCGTAGTTCTCTCACGAACTTTCATACTCATTTGATAAATTCCAACATCATGTCTCCTCGCCCGAATCATACGTCCCTTAGAAGGGAGACACATTGTGCATTGTGTGTCTTCAGCTCACTCGTATATTAAGGCATAGAGTGCTCTTTACTTTAATTTTCTCCTGATGTTGAAATCTGTGATTTCTCCCGCTGTCTAGGTTTGAAAACCAGCAACACCTAATGTAGTCGCGCAGGGATGACAGGGTTCATGGTAGTCCTCGTCCTGTGCCAATCAATGTTGCCAACAGGCGCCAGTCGGCTTGACCAGACAAAAAGACCAGGAAATTGAATGCGCGTGCGGGGTAAGAAGCAACCAGTTCCTTCTGAATTAAGCTTGTGATCTGCAAAGCTGATGTGGTCCCCAAACCTTGATCTACAGGACGAACTGGCGTCCAGAACGGACCAGAAGCTTCACTGTGCGTACTCATTGTCTTCGAAATAGACCTTTACTCAATTGATCAGGTGAAAATCGACTCTTGCGTGGCTCAGAGTTCGCAGATGAGCTCTTCTCGTTGCTGTACATTTACTCAAAGTCCTCTGAGAATGATGTGTGAGGGTGTGTTTGTTACAGGAATTCAGCGATACCTCTAATAGTCTAACAGATGAAATCGAACACCGAGACTATGTGTCTTTTCGGCAGCCTTCCGGCAGACGTGAGAGCAGATCACCCGGTGATCCAAGAATCTTGGCCGCGCAATTCAAATCCCGTGCTTATTCGGGGGCCGCGGGAACTATAAGCCATTTCTGCAACAAAAGGAAACTGAAGAACGACATCAAATTATGGGGACCGGAAGAATACAAGTTGATTAGTCGAACTCTATGATTGCCCGCATATACTTTGACTAAATGAAAGCTTGTTGGATAAATGCGCTAGACAGCAAATCTAGGTCTTTTTCTACAGCGCCTATATCAAACCTTAGCCTCCGGCGCCTAGAGTTTTACAGGTTCCCACATTCGGATGTTTTGGCATTGGTGGATGAAAGACGAGTATTCGTATCGTGGCTATGCCAACGCCGTATAAGGAGGGTCAATTGATGCGCAGATTCCAAGTGAAACACCCTGGCAAGCGATTTGACCAGGGCGCATCTCCAGTAATATTAGGGCGCGCCAATGTCCGGCGGCGACTTACATATTTGCCTGGAACATCGCCGGCGGCTGTTCGCGCTTGCTTGCATGGGCTCAGTCTAAATGAGCGCGCAGTACACGTAGGCATTTTGAAACTGCCGTAATGCTGTATCGCCGGCTAAATCGACGCGGAGGTCAATCGCAACTACAGCCTCCAGGTCCACGATAGTCGGTCAAAATTAATCTGTGAAGGTTCATGAACATGAATCATCTCCTTCAGCTAGGCATGTTCTGCTGCAACTGGGATTGCAATTAATCGTATCCAATCGTAGCGCGTCGTTGCAAAGGACCGTGAAATCTATAAATCTAGCCTCTGGATCACTTGTTCAGCATTGGGACGTTGCCATCTCACCTAAGCTTTTCTTTCTCATACTTGACCCAGAGCTCACAACAAAGAGAACGCTGTTTCTTTAACCAACATAAAAATGAAGTTCATCAACGCTCTTTTCCTGTTCGCGACCCTCGCTGCGGCTGTCCCGGCGGGCAATCAAAATGAGCCAGTCCCTGCAAAGCTCGAGGCCCGTCGTGGCCCAGTTGTCTCGTGTGTTGGAAAGAAGAAATTCGGAGACAGTAAGTCATCATGCAGCCTATTCAGATATCTCGGGGTAGTTCTGGTCCGTATTTTACTCGTTACTAACGTGAGCGCGAATCACAGCCTGCAGACAGAACGGCGAATGCTGCTCGGGCTATTGCTCTCCTGTTGGAGCTTGCGGAGTGAACTAGGATACGTGCAGGACTTGTACAGACCTATGCGCCAGTCATGAGTCAAGTACTGGACGTTGCATGGCAATGATCCTCCCAAGCTGTATTTTATTGTGAGACCGTTCTGGTCTATGAAGCATCTACTCGTCTAGAATGAGACGAATTGCATGTTTTTGAATTAAATCAATGAATGTCTTGCCCAACTCCAGCTCGCGCGATGAATCCCGAAAAGCCATATCCGTCACAAAGTTTCCATGAGTCAGTGATCAAAAATGCGGAGGATTTAATCTCTCTCCCACCGGCGTTCATGCCTTGAATCTCTCAGGCGCACGCTCCTCGGCGCCGTCCTGCGGGACGGCCTTCGCCTTGCCTCGGCCTGGCGCCGACTCGAACTTGTCCTTCCACTTCGCCTCCGCGTTGAACATGGACAGACACTGCATGGCAGAAGGCTTGCCGTAGTCCGGATCAGCACCGCCATCCAAGAGGACCTATTCCGAATTCGTCA
The DNA here is from genome assembly GCA_025327145.1 of Colletotrichum sp. SAR 10_76. Taxonomy (NCBI): domain Eukaryota; kingdom Fungi; phylum Ascomycota; class Sordariomycetes; order Glomerellales; family Glomerellaceae; genus Colletotrichum; species Colletotrichum sp. SAR 10_76. The sequence goes on along the minus strand of JAKMWU010000033.1, from coordinate 221,281 downwards.
GCCGTCAAGCTCCGGTATCCGTGGGACCAACATTTCTTTGATGCGTCACGATGGGTGAATCCCAGGCAATCGTCCCGACGTTCTCACTTACCTCAATCACTGCATCCAAGCCTTTGAAGACGGCACCCGCGATAGGGCTCTGGCGCTTGTCGTTCAACCTGTTAGGGTCCGCTCCATGTTGAATCAGGAGCTTCACCGTGTCTGCGTGACCGTAGTATGCCGCCAACATCAACTGCAACGAATGTTAGCTACCGCCATCCGTGCTTTCCATATGCCGAAGCCCCCGGCAGTGAAGCTGCAAACTGCCGAGCATGGCGTTCGGGGAAGCTCACCAAGGTGTCTCCTTTCTCATTCGTCAAGTTGGGCGGAAGTCCGTCCTCGAGAGCCTCCTTCAGCACCGTCTTGTTGCCCTCCCGCGCAGCATTGTACATGCTGGCGGCCAATTTGATGGCCTCCAGCGACGGCGAGAACGCCGTGGCCGACGTCAGACTTGATCCGCTCATGATGATGTATGGAAACGAATTGCGTGCTTTCCTTTCGTAGGGCTGAGACTAAGCGATGCCAACAACGGTAGTTGTTCCCCCGCGATTGAAGGTGCCGAACCAATGTGAAGGGCGGAGTCGTCAGGTCAGCAACGTGCGCTATTCGGTGAAGTCGGGGCGAATCTTCGAGAAATCATTAGTAATCTGAGACATGATTGGCTCGGAGTTTTGGGGGGCCTTCACCGCTAGCATCAAAGTCCGGCGTTTCCGTGCCACGTCTCATTTACTCTCACCGATTTTGTGGCTGGCTGCGATCGCTGGTATGTCGAGCTTTTGCGACTGAAAATGGAAGAAAAAGAGATGTGGCTTTGAGAAATAGCCAAAACCGCGATTTCGGTTTTTATTAGCTCTGTAGCTCTTACCCAAAAGTTGCTGCTTTCTATCTCGGCCTACCTACCTTCCTCCAATCTCACAAACACATTCTGGATGCGGTATTGACATCTTGGAGAGCAAAGCTTTCAATACAATAGTGACTGTTAAGGTTGCTTTCATAACAGTTCTCGTCGGATGTCTGACGCCTCTTTCTGACGTTTTCGAGCGGCTTGCTACAGCCAGGTCATGATACATCCTCAGCAACAGATTCACAAACCCTACAGTTATGAAGAAGTTCGAGCAGCGATACAAGTGGGGGAAAACACTTTCTTAGATGCATGGCGAGCTCTTGGATGTGGGATATCGTGGTTGTTTTATAACGAGTCGCTATGGACGGCTTGCCTGAGGACATGCGCAGTGACAGAGTTAAAAGGACTGCGCCAATGGCCTTGCGGAATGTGACTTGGGTGACCATGACATCAACTGTCGATTGAAGTTTCTAGAAGGGAAGGGAGCGAGTCTAAGAGTTTAGCCCTTCAAGAGGAATATGTCTTTGGCTCTCCAAGCTTCAGACACTATTTCTGAACCTAATTTGAACAAAAAGGCAGGCAAGTGCTACACTTTTACTAATGATAGAAATTCGTAGTTTGGACTTAAAACTTTGCTTGGCCGACAATATGCCAGTGGCGATCAGATCCACCAACGTCATGTTGAAATGCAGGATGTAAGACCAATATTACTGGAGTCTTGAGAGAGGTCGATCCGAAATCAGCAAGAAGTTTAGACTGGAAACTGGCCCCAAGTATGAGGTGAATGGCAGTCAAAATAATAATTGGCCCCACGCTCTCACAATGCCACATTGACCGGCCCCAGCAAAAATTGGCCCCAAAGAACATGATCCCAAACAAGCCCAGTCCATTGATACCTCGGTTTGGGGCCAAATACATTCTGGAGCATAAAAATCGGAAATGCTCCAGAGTTTTGAGTAGTTCATGAATTACAAACAGATAACAACCATCACGCAATCAACCCAAACCTACCCAGGGCATCATCGAGACAAGCCTGATAATAGCCAAGTTAGTGTCCAACTCCAGTCTTTGAGTCTGGTGCGTACTAACATGTGCCGCAGAATGCAAGAAAACCAGCAGAATACGAACGCCTGCTTAGAAAAGGGAGTCCAGGAGCCGAAGAAGTCGTCATTGAGCCACCCGATGGATCGTTGGCTCGACCAATGTGCTAAGGCGGAACCATGGAACGGGCTCATACACATGCGCAAAGATCATACACACCTGCCGTATAGAAGGCCTGACGATGCCAAAACCTGGAGCCAGGCAGCCAACCCAAGCTCAAGCGGATCTACCTTGAGGTCCTGAACCCTCGTTCTCAGTACTAGCCGGTCTGTCTTTGAAGTTTAAATTTCAGGGCTAGGCGAACTTGTGGATATGGTTCGCATGGGTCGCGAGAAAGGCGAACAGAATTTTCAACCCGCCCTATAAAGAATTTGTTTTCAACTGTGCACACTCCCTATAGGCTTGTCTAAAACATGTTCAAGACTTTTTTGAAACCCCCTGAGTCCAGACCGAGACACGATCACTTGTAACAGTCTTACGCATACGCCATCAACCATCATGACAGCCAACAATAACTTGAGGAAGGTCTTCATCGGTACGAATTTGTCCGTCCCAGACGTTTACAATCTCTGGGGCTACAGAGGACAAACGCCAGCGGAAGCTAAAAGGCGCCTTTCCTGGTCAATTGTCCAGACCGAGATAGGCCGCACAAAGTACTATGGACATTACGTCGAGGGTGTGAATAACAGAGAGTTCAACGTCATTCGCGGTTACTTCGAGGGAACTCTTCGCATGCGCCCATCTCGGATCAACGTCGAACTCCAGTGTCGAAAAGGACCCGTACACAGACGCAGAAATGTCGTTAGTTGGGTGCGGACGGATTCCCCTAGGCTGCAGCCTCAGCCAGGAGCACCGCAACAGACGGCCATGCCACAGAATCATGCACCAAACATGAATACTGCTGTCCCTCAGCCTTCGGGAACAGTGCCGCAACAAGTTCCCATGCCGCAGAATCCTCACTCGAACATGGATACCACCAATCCTATGCCTTTGAGAACACGCCCCAACCAAACGCCCGCATCACAGAATACGCAATTGAATGGGATGTCGGGATCCGGCGGTTCGAGCCCACCCAACTACCAGCCTCTGCAGCCTCTGTATCCCGAATTGGGAAATCTCGACTCTGATCCGTCCTCAAATGGACCTGACTTCGGTTCTTCTACTTGAGTCGATTATGGGCTGAACGATGGGTTATCGCACCAAAGTGATGGAGACATGAGTTAAATACACCTGTAAGGCTCAACCCAATTTTCCAGCAGGAAGGTTAACTGACAAGATTGGACAGAAAAGATTGTACATAAGGGAAGAGACAGGAAGGGTTCGACAGGGGGTGATCCAACGAGTCAATAGCAAGGCCACAGCCGGGACACTGTAGTAGTCAATTTCGATGGAATGGCCCATGTCCTGACTAGGACACAGTGCAGTAGTTGATTTAAATGTATCGATATAGTGCAGTAGTTATCTCAATGAAACAGTCAAGGTCCTGAAAGACCGAAACTCTACAGGTTCTATGAGACCAAACTTCTCCCAAGCCGCCTCAGTGTAGTACGTTGGTGTTTGCGGACCAAGGCCAATGCTAAAGATTCGGTCTACGTTTGCTTTGACTGAGTTGAAAAGGGTTGTTGTCACTTCAACTTTCAGTGTGTTGTTGCCTGTAATGATGAGACGCGAAATATCAGCAACGGGGTCTGTCGGGTCAACCGGCGCAAGCTGCTTCCCATTGACCCAAGCCCTCAAGGTATTCAGTACGGTTCCAAAGTTGATGGTCACGGCTGCCTGGTCGTCGACAACCCATTCAAAGCTGGTGGAGTATGTGCCGACCCCGCTAAGGTGCTCGATGCCATAGATGTTCGTCCAAGGCCTCAGACTGTCCAGCTGACCACCATCAATGATAGTAACTTCACCTTCCAGGGTGTCATTGTCGGCGGATGGGCCGTATGAGTTCACGACAAGATGCCAAGGGCTCAGAATAATGACAGCTTGAGCTGGGCTGGCCGCAGGAGGGAGAGCAATCTGGGTTCCGTTGCTCAATTTCAGCCATGCCTCGTCAGATCCATGGAGCCATATGTCAAGGTTTCCCGATGAAGAACTGTGGATCGATTCGACGTTTGGTGAGTATTCAATGACGAAGAGGTTGTTTTCAGTGGATACCGAGAGTTCAAGTATGAGCGTTTGATGTGCCTTCAGCCCGACCCTCGTCGTGATGCCTGTAGAGGTGTTCTGGTACACAGCCAGGGCGATCCTTTTTCCAGTCCAAGCGTCGAGAATGAATGGGGCTGTATTTGGGCTTGCGGAAAGCGAGATGTCAAAGGTACCATCTTCGCCGGTGTTGTATAGATAGACGTAATTGCTCTGGGAGGAAGTGTCTGATGTCCAAAATGTGTAGAGGTTGGACGCATTAGAGTTTCCATGTGTATTGGCACGCGGAAAAACGCCGTCGGCAATGAGCAGCGAGGGAGAAAATGCCTCCGTGCTAAGAAAACGAACGGAATCGTAGGTCAGGAGTTCGTCCATGCTGGACGATACTTCTTCCTGACCGTTGATCCCGATGGTGACATTCGGAAGAGTCCCTACGATATAGATCGGCAGACCACTTTGAGCGAAGTCGACAAGTGCCGAAGATGCGTTGGGCGTGATCTGTGACTGATTGTAAATTATCAAGGCTGTGTATCCGGGTCCCTCTGGCGCAAGAACTCCGTTGACAACTTTGGCGTGGTCGGACACGAGATTACTGGGGCCCAGATACTCAAACGTGTATCCTGAGAATTGTCAGTGAATAATACTTCTACGGAAAGCTTGATCTTACCAAATTCATTCAAATCGCTCTTGTTGTACACACTAGCGCCAAACTTGAATGGAACCTCAAAGTAATAGAAAGCAAGTCAACTTTTGGAACGCCTCGTCGCATGATCATTGAATTCCTTGCGGAATATGTCATGAGGTCGTTGAGATGTCTCCAAGCCGGCTGTCGAGGACCCCACATATCCGAGTATTCGTACTGGAAGGGAGTGTAGCCCGGCCAGGTTGTCCCAGGGTACGGCCCGCTATATGCGTAGCCATGTAGAACGATGTTGTTGACACCGGTAGCGAATGAACCATCAAGGAGGGCCTTCAGCTTAGGGATGGTCTGCTTGTAGGTACTTCCAAGAACCGCTCCGAGCTCAGTTGAGATGACGTTACGGCCAGCTAGATGAGCTGCTCCCGTGAACTGACGGTACTCGTTGATGCTCTCGGAGAAACCCAAAGACTCCAATTCTGGGACTTGGACATGAGCTACTGCTTGAGTCTGAACAACTTCATGTCAGCATGCGACATTTTGCGACAGGAAAAGAAGGAAAGATTAAGAACAAGCCCTTACCATATCGACAGGCATATTGTATGCGGGCTGTGTGGAGAGCTCCAAGCCCTTGGCCGAGGCCCAGGTGTTGTAGTGCTCCAAATACTCCAGATAGCCCTGGCCAAGGGCTGACTTGTAGTCTTGCACATAAGGCCCGCCATCAGTAGCGTATTCGCCCAGGGTGTAAGTGACATTATACGGCGGCAGGTACCCACCCCATGCGTTCGTGGCATGGAAGAGAATGGGGAGATACTTGGTGATACTGTAACCATTCAAGGACTCAAAACGAGAGGCTAGACCATCGGTCCACGGCAAAGCAGCCTGCATCTCCATACTGTCTTCCCAGACTGGATAGGAGTCAGCACCGGGCCGGAGGCCAAGAAGGAATTACGAACCGTATTCGCCAGCCTCCTTGATGAGAGAAGCTACCGTATCATCTGATAGGATCTGGTGGTCCCAGAAGTCTGTCATCTTTTTGGCCCCCTCGGAACTCCAGTGATCCACTATCCAAGAACCATTACCCAGGGCCGTCGGGGCATTCGCGATGGAGACACAGCTTCTCTGGTTTGTGTAACGCTCGTAGATACCGAAAACGATCCAGGTTCCATTCCCTTCCGGGGGGATCCACGAGAGTGTGCCCTGATTGGTGACGTCAGTCAGGTCAACCAACGTATCCTCCTCGAGAATAGACATGTAGAAGTATTCCGTCAAGTGGACTTCGGTAACGATCTTCCCGGCCACGACCGCCACAAGGTTGTTGGCGCCCCACGGCTCTGGTGTGTTCATGAAGCCGGTGAGCATGTTGTACTGTACGTTGGGCATTGGCACTGGCCCTGAGTAGTGCTTCCCCGACGGAACCGTAATATTTCCATACACGAGCTCCTTGGCGAGGCCCACGGTCTCGACCACAGAGGGAACACCGGCACCTTGGTTGGCACCAAGGGCTAGGTCGAGTTGCAGACCATGGGCTGCAGTTGCGTTCAAAGCCGCCGCCAGCACCCCTTTGAAAGCTTCTGTGCCGAATCCGTACATGGACCAATCAGTCAATGCCGGGCCCAGACGGTAGTTATAGAACGGGAGGAACTCTAGGCCTCCAGCTCCAACTTCAGCAAGATGGTTAACATCGTCAACGACAGACTGATGAGGAACTGAGGCATCTGGGAGCCTGAAAAAACTTAGAAGTGTTCCAGTGAAAGGAAGTGAGAGCGAGAAAGGTGCCTACCAATACCGAAACTTTGGGCGGTACTCTGTTGATGGGTCATCGAATCCGGAGAGCGAAGCCAAGGAAATTGACGCATGGCTGATACCGGTGATGAGCACCAACCAAAGCAAATAGTGCATGGTTAATGAATCACAAGACAAAAAGCAAATCTTGTTACAACAGGTATGTCTTGAAATATCGAAAATAAGAATGGTCGATGGTGACTGCCAGGTAGAGCGATAGAACGACAACAGCAAGGCAAACGTTTGAGATTGTCCGGCATCTATTGCCTTTTATGTCCTGTCAGACATACAGCCATGTTGACACGGGGAGAGAGCAACGAACACATGACTGACGCGTGCATGTCTACATTTAACCCAGTCCTATGACTTACTGGGGATAGTCAAATCTGGGGTACTTCGGCAGATGCAGCTCGATTCAGCGTTGCGATTGAAATTTAGGTAATTCTGGGGTGAATGCATGTCAGTACTTGATGTCGTACTCGGGGCGAGTACGGCGCGTGGATCAACAGCTAGAATGTCAAGGCATCGAGATGGAGTCGGGAGAAAGCATGGCGAGAACACCTCCAGAGAGCTGTGCCTTCGGTCCTTATCATGCTCATGGGGTGGATGAAAGGACGATAGATCCTGACTTGCTGCTTCTGATTTGATAGATAAGATCCGTAGTCCAGTTGACATATGTTCGGCAGCGCTTGTTCGCCGGCACTTCTGGTGGGGAACCCTGCAACTTCTCGCGAGTAATACGACGCCCGACGAGAGGATACGCGTATAACATTTACAGATCCAAATGCACCACATCGTGCACGCATAAACTCCGGGAGAAAATAGAGCGAGGGAAACATGCCCAGTGTGGCACCTGACGGAGCCTGTCTGAGAACGCGTCAATCGAGTCCTCAACAGCGTTTGCAGTGAATATTCTCTCTCATACTGAGCGCATAGTGACACATAGGAGAAAGGGCTAGTTTTCAGAGCTGACTTCCGTGCGAAAAGAATAGACTACCAAGATGTATAGTAGTGCATCTATTCGGACTGATGATGTGGGAATAGCTAGTGGGTATGGATAATGTTTTGTCAACTTTCCATTTGTTAGATGATCTTAAATGTATATCCAAGGTTTCTCGGCAGTAAGTAAATCGGAACGTAACTTCTTCAAGAGCCTCAAACCTACGTTGAATCACGGGGGAAGATCTGCGCAGCCTGAAAGGTCACCGTAGGTGGTTCGTGCATGTAGCTGGATTATCAAAGCAAACCTCAGGCGACCAGCCGGGCATTAGCCCCGGCAGCTTAAGAGTAAGTCTCGGAAGATTCAAAAAGAACGATTGGATAAATCGGTGTGCATACCTGAACAGGAATGTGGTTTAGGAAATTGCAAGTAGAAAAAGCATCCTTTGTTTTGACCAAGCATGCTGTCAGCAGGATCTTTAAACTAATGCCGCTTCCTCCACCAGAATCCCCTCAGTATGCATAGGATAGCGAATAAGGCCCAGGCAACCGGTACTAGTGAGTTTGCCGAGGCGAAGATCGCCAGCTTGGCAGAGGGGATTGCATCTCTTGTGCAACGTCGGGAATACCCCTCGCGAAGGTCGGTTCGTGCTCTGGGAGCGAATCGTTTTCATAAATAAGAGCAAGACTCTTGTAAACCTGTGATCGGTGTTTTAGAGCAGAGGATCGCAAACATCTATTGATTATGGTCATTGTACGGTCAACTCTGATTTGTTTGACCCTTGTAGGGGTTGTGGCTGCAGAGGGCCACTGCAAAGTGTACCCCGGCGATGATGCATGGCCCTCCGACGAAGCCTGGGCATCGCTCAATGCTCGAGTCGACAATCGTCTCCTCAAACCGCGACCGCAAGCCGCAGCATGCTATCCGGGGTCTGAGTACGATGCAGCTGCATGTGCGACAATGTCAGCCAACTGGAACAATTCGTACACTCATCTCGACGACCCTATCGAGATGTTCTCGCCTGTGTACTCTGGCCTCACTTGTCTTCCACCCAATGTTTACGACTCTGGAAACTGCTCAATGGGCGGATACCCGTGGTACGTTATCAATGCGACTTCGCCGAAGCACATACAGGAGGGAGTTAGGTTTGCAAAGGAAACTGGGATCCGGTTGGTGGTTAAAAACACGGGCCATGACTTTTCTGGCAAGTCTGGAGGCGGCGAATCCTTGAGCATCTGGACGCATTACTTGAAGGATGTCGAGTACATCCCAGAGGTAACAGATGAGATCGAGGGATATGCTGGGCCTGCATTCAAATGTGGTACCGGCGTACAGGCGTTTGAGATTTACGAAATAGCTCACAAGCACGGGAAGGTCGTCGTTGGGGGAGAGGGCCAGGTATGTAATAAACATCTTCCTCTTCACTATCGCATTTCCAGTCAAGAAATCCAACTGACAACCTCTATTAGACTGTCGGAGTAATGGGAGGATACATACAAGGCGGAGGCCATTCTCCTCTGAGTTCTCTCTATGGCACAGGTGCAGACCAAGCTCTGGCATTTGAGGTTGTGACGGCAGACGGGAATCTCATAACAGCCGATCATACCCAGAACTCTGATCTGTTCTGGGCTCTTCGAGGGGGCGGTGGCTCTACCTTTGGAGTCGCGACATCGGTAACTGTCAAAGCATTTCCGGATATGACCACCACAGCAGCGGCGTTCAAATTCTCCACGGCAGACGGCATTTCGAATTTTACGTTTTGGGCGGGCGTGCGGAGTTACTTTGACTACTTTATCGACAACGCAGATGCAGGAACATACTCCTATTTCCGAGTTCTGGCGAACAACCCGAGCCCTGGCCATTTTACGCTTCAAATGTCACCATTTCTCGCTCCCAATAAAACCCTAAAGGTTGTGGAGTCTTTGCTGAGCCCATGGCTCACAGACCTTGCGGACATGGGAATTAAGTTGGCCCCAAATATTACAGAATACGACTCGTTCTACCCATCCTGGATTGACTTCTTCCCATTGGAGGGAGTGGCGAAGGTGAATATCCAAAGTGGCTCTCGCCTCTTCCCCCGAAAGAACTTCGAGTCTGAAGATCTGAAACAAGCCACCTTCGATGCTATTCGCAAGTCCGTTGAGACAAATCATGTTTTCATTGGCTTCAATATGAAGATGGTTAGCCCGGACGATCCTGATAACGCGGTAAATCCAGCTTGGCGCGATAACATTCTATTCGCAATACAGCTGGGATCGTGGTCTATCAACGCCACCGCAGATCAGATTCTCAAGATCAGAGAGGAATTTACTCATGGCCACATGCAGCGCTGGAGAGACGTCTCCCCAGGTGCTGGCTCTTACTTGGCGGAGTCAGATCGCATGGAGCCAAACTTTCAGCAATCTTTCTACGGAGACGAGAAATACCCTCGCTTGCTTGAGCTGAAAAAGAAATGGGACCCTGAAGATGTGTTTTATGCTGCAACTGCAGTGGGCAGCGAGTTTTGGACAATTGAGACTGCCGATGGATTGCCTCATGAGAATGGAAGACTGTGTCGTTTTGAGGAGTAGTCAGGCATGGGCTTGAGGACATGGTCTTTGGGTCAAACTCTCGCGGGCTAGGGGGCGCAGGGGAACCGGTGGATGGGGGTGTACCTACATGACTGCAAAGTTCAATTTTATAGACAAGGCACCGTGATGGCTGAACTGAACGGAGATGGACTATTATAAGAGCCCAAGTCGACTCGCCGCACCCAACACTCGAGCTTTGCTACCTGCGTCCCGAGAAGTTTGCTTTTTCGACTTTCGTTCACTAGTTAAGACGCGTGGGAAGCAAACTACCAATTCTAGTCTTTCAGTTGGATCTATGCACTAACACAGACGTTCGAGTCGAAGAAGAATCAACCGACGACATGGAGTCCATTGTCGAGAATGTGACTTCGACAGCCCTTGACCATACCGGCGGCATGGAGTCCATCGTCGAGAACATTACTTCGATCGCCAAGAATATCACTTCGAAAGCCTCCAACTACACCCACGATGAATTGGAACGGATGTTAACGGAACAATATGCCGCAAATATGTCACAAAGGTCATATAGGCTGCCTACCGCGACAAATCACACAGGCTGGCATGCTTGGGTTTGGCCAGCATTAGTCTACCTCGTTGGTTTGACGTGCGGTGTCGGAGCCGTCAATTGCAAGGAGAAGTACCGCTTACCCTCTGTGCTCGCCTTCTGCGCCACCGGCATCGAGATTTTGCGATACGTCAGCGGAATCAACATGAACTATGCCGTGAAGGACACTTTACTCAAGGGCATCATCATCCAATGCATGGGCGCGGTAGTCATGGTTCTTCGCGAAGGATTCGTTCTCACCGAGGAGCAGAAGAGACTCCCATGGCCTCAGCGTGCCCGCGCCACTTATAAGATTGCATGGAACGGACGTTTTATCAATACCGCTCGGCAAGCCCCTGTCTACCATCTCATAAAAGACCAAGACAAGGAAAGACAGGTCCCATCGGCTGTAATCGAGAAGAGAAAGGAACTGGCCGAAAGAAAAGCCCAGAAGGCCATCGCCGAGAACGACAGAAAAGACAACGAGGTTGCCCCAGTCACCGATACGGCGAACAAGCAAGTCGCCGTAGAGCTTTGGAAGAGATTCAGCACTCACGCCTTGAAGATATGGAGAAATCATCGTCTTCGGTGGATGTTGGAAATGGTATGTCGAATACTCCTCATCATCATCGTAGACAACGCCAAGGACATCGTCATCGACAGATATCTCGGCTTCGTCTGGACGGACATAGAGGACCACAAGTCGGCAATAATCCGTCGCTTCCTTAGGAGGGACCACATCGAGCCCCGCGAGTTTTGGGTTCGTGTCTACTTCGCCTTCGAATCTATGTGGGCAGCCTACAACTGGTACAACCGAGCTCACTTGTTGTGCGCTTTATTCTTTGTCGGCCTTGGCATCGACGAACCCGAGGAATGGCCCCCTATGTTCGGAGACATCCGCCAAGCATGGAACATCCGCCGGTTTTGGAGCAAGTACTTTGACCGCCTCATTTACCGCACTGTCTGCGGCACCGGAGAGATGATGATGCAGGCCGTCGGGCTCGGCAGGGGTCCCTTCATGGGCATGAAGCGCTGGTTGCTGAACTGCCTTGTTTTTACCATCAGCGGCTTCTTCCACGCTTACACGGATTACCTGGCCGGTATTACGTGCGGCTTTTGGTGGGAGGTCTTCGCGTGGGTGGCAAACTTCGTTATCATCGCCTTCGAGACGTTGTTCCTGCACTATCTCAAAACGTATTGCCCAAGGGTATACCACGCGCTGAGCGGGAAAATTGGAAAGACCATCGGATTCGTCTGGGGCTTTTCTTGGGTCTGGTGGATCACTCCGAAGAGCCAGTTTGCGGCGCTCCGGTGCATTCCCTAGGTTTGATCAAGGGAAAAGAACAGATCGACGGACGTCAGTCATCTTGCGGAGGAGTTTAGATTCAGTGCGGGACATTGGGTTATTTGACATCTCATATTGTGTAAAAAGCCAAAGATTGCCAAATGAATGATGTATGAGCGGCTCAATCCTGACTTCATGGGTGATCTTTGTCAAACTTGTGATTGTCGTGGCAAACCGCCGCGGAGAAATTGTGGAGGCTCTAGACGCACACACCAATTTCTCCACGGGGAAAATGCGATGAAGGACAATGAGAGGACTACAAGTATATAGTCTGAGTATATTACCACAGAATTTTGGAAATGTTGAACCGTTTGCTGCAAGAGCTGCTTCATCGGTCTTGACCGAACTTACCGCTCGACCGTCAGTCAGTATGTCGGAAGCTCTCATCAACGTGCCACGTACTATTATGGATCTTACTCTCGAGGAGAAAATTAAACTTCTCGCGGGCAAAGACACCTGGATGACACATGCGATTGACCGCCTCAAAATTCCAAGTATCACAGTATGGCGCCACCAGTAATATGTGGGCACTACTGACCTTTTTAGACCTCCGACGGTCCACATGGCGTTCGAGGAACGGCTTTCTTCAATGGAGTACGTGGGATTCTACCTGAAGCTTTCGTCGTCGCTGACCTATCAAGCCTCCGGGGTGTCTGTTGCCTTCAGCCACGGCTATGGGCGCTACTTTTGACACCGAACTGATGCATTCTGTGGGCGAGATGCTCGCAGCCGAAGCCAAAGAGAAGGGCTGTCATGTTATCCTCGCCCCTACTGTCTGTCTGCAAAGGTCTCCGCTCATCGGTCGTGGCTTCGAGGCTTTTGCTGAGGACCCAGTGCTGAGCGGCACCTTGGCGTCTGCATACATCAACGGCGTGCAGACAAACGGTGTGGGGGTTAGCATCAAGCACTATGCCGCCCATGATCAGTCTACTATGTCTATTGAAGACTCAATCAGAGTTTCGGAGCGAACGCTGCGTGAGATGCATCTCCTCCCTTTCCAGATTGCCGTTAAAAACGCAAACCCGTGGTGCTTCATGACGGCGTACCACAGGATTAATGGTACTCATGCGAGCGAGGATCCATGGCTCTTGGGGGACATCCTCCGCAAGGAGTGGGGGTGGGACGGACTGATTATGAGTGACTGGTTCGGGACGTACAGCACGTCTGAGGCGGTGAATGCCGGGCTTGATCTTGAGATGCCCGGGCCAGCAAGGTGGAGGGGCGAATTGCTCATGTGGGCTGTTTTGTGCCGCAAGGTCAAGGAGGCAACCATTGATGAGCGGGTCCGAAGTCTGCTGAATCTGATCAACAAGGTTCAGCCAGCATTGAATCATCGGCGCGACGAGCGTACGCAAGGTGATACTGAAGAGAAACGGCGGGTGTGCAGGAAAGTGGCGAGCGACTCAATAGTTCTGTTGAAGAACGAACGGTCTGTGCTGCCCCTCAATCCGTCTTCCGAGCAGACCTTTGGTCTAATTGGACCTGCTGTTCGGTTGCCTGCCGTAAGTGGTGGTGGATCAGCGGACTTGGTACCGTACTATGTCAGTACACCGTTGGATGCTATTGTCGATGTCGTAGGGAAGGGAAGAGTGAAGACAGCCATAGGATACCATGGTAAGTGATGCCAGCTTGAGGTATCATGCATGTGCTAATTGATGGCAGGTCATCTCTTCACCCCTCTTCTGTCGTCCAATGTGACTGTTACTGGCACAAATCAGCCTGGCTACATCCTTGACTGGTTTGAAGAGAACTTTGAAGAGAACCCAGATGCAACGCCTCTGTACACTACAACGACGACACAGGCGCAGATGTACTTCGCCGATAGTCTTCCAAAGGGCGTCCCCAGCGCATACTGGCTGCGTGTGAAGACGTGCTTAACTGCCACAAAGACGACAAAAATTCAACTCGGACTTTGCGTTATCGGAAAGGGAAGACTGTATGTCGACGGAAAGCAGGTGATCGATCTCTTCACCAGCCAACCCAAGAAGACGATGCAAACACCTATGTTTAACCAAGCAAGCATGGAACTGACTGCAGACCTTGAAGTTGAGGTCGGAAAGAGTTATGAAGTCTGCGTAGTGCTTCGAAACGAAGCCGCCATTCCTGGGGTTGGTGCTCTCAGCGCAGGTGGATTGAGGATCGGCTGCTGTGAGAAGATTGATAAGGAGCAGGCTTTGGATGAAGCTGTGAGACTGGCAAAGTCTGTCGACATACCCATCGTGATAGCTGGACTAAACGCGGACTATGAGAGTGAGGCCGTTGATCGGAAGTCCCTTGACTTGCCGCCGGGGATTGACGAGTTGATTGAGCGGGTTGTTGCGGCAAACCCCAGCACTGTAAGTGTGGTACTACCCGCGACTGTGAACTCGTTCCCTAATGTCTCCTAGGTTGTTATAACTCAGTCCGGATGTCCTATAGCCATGCCCTGGATCGAACAAGCTGCAACTGTTGTACACGCCTGGTTTGGCGGTCAGGAGACAGGAAATGCCATGGCCGACGTTCTGTTTGGTAAAGTCAACCCCAGCGGCCGTCTGTCGGTGACCTTTCCAAAGCGTATTGAGTATACGCCAGCTTTCTTGACATTTGGAAAAGGCCAGAGGGAGATCATGTATGGCGAGGGCGTGTTCATCGGTTACCGATACTATGAGAAGGTCAAGACGCGCCCGCTGTTTTACTTCGGTCATGGCCTGTCGTACACAACTTTCGAATATTCCAACCTGCAGGTGCCGAAGAAGGCTCGCTTCAATAACGGTAGTGCGATGTCATTTGAGGTTACCGTCGACGTGCGCAATACTGATCTTCGAGATGGTTCAGAGACTGTTCAGATATACATTCAAGATATCGAGACAGCGTTTGACCGTCCTCGGAAAGAGTTGAAGGGCTTTACTAAAGTCTGGGTTGCGAAAAGTGACACGGCCACTGCCAAGGTCACTCTTGACAAGTATGCGCTGTCATATTGGAACGAAGAGTTGGAGCAGTGGCTGGCTGAGAAGGGCACATTTCGCGTCATCATTTCCAAGAGTGCCAACCCAGAAGACGAAGTGCTGAGCGCTGAAATTGAACTTGAGAAAGACTTAAGGTGGCAAGGTCTTTGATAGAGGAATCCCGAGCAATTCCTTACTTTTTACTTTTCACGATGAACCCCTTAAAAAGTGACGGGGACTCTAAGTGCTTCTAATTCTAACACTTTCCACAATCGGCATCCCGCGATGGTGGTGTTAGTTGCATAAAGTTCATAAATGCACTTATACCGTAGCCGCATGAACAAATTCCGCCCGTTGTGGTGACATATTCTCCGACCGTCAACTCCGAATACCCCCGCTTTGAATTTCTCCGCGGCGAAATTGCTGCACCTACTCGCATCCATCACCAGCGTCGCGATGCCCGTACCGAGTTCTGCACTGTCCAAAAGAGCGTGTGATGCATGTCGGCAACGGAAGGTGAAAGTAAGTTTGTTTCAATCGCCCGCTTGATAGACTTGAGCACGCCTCAGTCGAGACCCGATCGTTGCTTATTCCTGACATGCGATAGTGCGATGCAACTCAGCCATGCGCAAACTGCAGCATATCAAATTTAGACTGCACCTTCAAGGTGATCCCTCGAAAGAGAGGCCCGAAGACGCCTCGTGCAAAGGCCCAAGAACCGCCGCCTACCAGGCAGAGGACCTCTCGTTCACCGCAGACAAGAAGCGGTGACAATGGCAGACCTCAACTTACATCAATACCTCATTGCGAGCCAACCGGTACAGCTACTTCTGTCTACTCATTGATAGATTCAGAAACTCCACCTTCAGGAATACGAGGCGACCTCTTCTCAGCAATATTTGAATTACTGCCATCACCAACTATAAGACAAGTCGTCGACGAGTGCATCTCTCTCTATGTACTGCACATGTTCCCAGTGTGCCCAATTTGCCATGTTCCGACTCTTCGAGCCATGGCTGCTGCTTACTTTCCGGTTCCTGGATCCGCGTCATATGTTGATGACATTGTATTCGATGACGGCGCCGACAAAGAAAGGGTTGCTGCCATGAGACCATTCACCCTACTCACTGCATTGTGCGCCGCCGTTGCTTCTATCTACCCAGACTCAATCTTGGCATACCGCGATCTGGTTGCGACACCTTTTCTGCAGGCATCAAGGAGGATGATTAAGGTGTACGAAGATTACGATACACAGTATCCCGATTCGAGCTCTTTGGCTATTCGCCTTTTCCAGTCGGCATCACTCCAACATTCAGCTGGCAAGACGCCCTTGGCATGGCATGTTCTAAGCCAAGGAGGTCTCCTTGCTCAGCATCTTCGACTTCACGACGAGCATGTTCTGTCAAAGTACGATTCTTTGGAGTCTACCCTTCTTCGAAACAATTTCTGGATGCTTTATGTTTGCGACAAAGCCGCCATTTCTCTGGCAAATCGGCACGTCACCTTGCATGAGCCCTTATTCGACTCAACCATGACCATCCAGGAAAGCGACCCGGCGAGAGTTCCTCTGCTCGATCCGAGCATGAGGAATGTGCCAGATTCGTTTGAGGACACCCTTATGGTGGGCTTCCACTTAATTCAACGCTGTTGGGCATCAGCCGGTCGTCTACTTCTGGCAATCAGATCGAAGAGACAAAACACCACTCTCAACAGCTCGACAGCAGAAACGACGTCAGCCACTGAGAAGGAAGCAATGACCAACATGTACATTGAAGTTATGAGCCTTTTAGACGACTTGCCTCCTTGGCTTAACTCGCCTGACACGGTCGATCTGGACGCTCAGTATGATGTTGCTTTCCAACGATCTTGTTTCTGGACGCAGAAGTCTCGGCTTGTTGCCATGTTTCATGGCGTTAGGATCATGGTACTTCGGCAATGCATCGAGCATGGCCTGATGAGTCTCATTGGACTCAATGATGATCCATTGACACTGGCTATGGAGCAGATCAATATTGCCAGGGACGTCGTGCATAGTCTGACGAGTGTCCCTTTTCAGTACATTCAAACCAATGGAGAGCCTGGTGTGAGTGTTCTGTCACTTTTGCTTCGGGCGCATGACAAGCTAACATGGTCCTCCAAGATTGAATTGATGCGCGTCGTTGGAAGCATTCTGCTGGAGCTTTCGCAGAACGTCGAAAATGATGTTGTTCGAGGCCGAGCCAGCTCTTTGCTTTCCTCACTTCTGGACATTCTCGCAAGGCTTGATTCAAAGGCATCGGAAGAATTGCTCAGCCAGCAAACATGAGCCCAATCGTATCAATCACCGCAGAAAGATCTGTAGTGTCAAGCGACCCTCTCCGAACTCCCCCGCATTTCTACCTGAGCGCTTGCAAAGCTCGCCTGACGCCATCAGCATTCTGCATGCCGGCCAATGCTATCGCGTGCATTAAGCATGGCGCTAATGGTAAACGGCTCGTCAGTCGCCACCAACGGCATCCATCGCGGGCTCCTCCGATTCCAGCAACAGACCACGCGGACTTGACTCTGGGCTTCTTTTTGTCATAATTCATCATTGATATCATGATCAAATATGCGATCTGCAAAACTATCCGCAGGAGTATCTAGACCATGGGTAGCATTTGCTGCCAGGGCGTTGAAGCCAAGTTCGTTTCTACCGACCCCCTCATTTTGGGCTAGCTGTAAGCCATGCATGCCAACCCCCTCTACCCCAACTTTTGATGACATTCAGTCGCCTAATGCGACATTCGCGATATAACGACTGGTCTAACGCCACGTGAAGCTTGGCTGCAAAGTCCAGATTCGATAAGGCCGCCCTATAGGCCGTTAGGTTCACACGCCGCCGGTAGCTGCATGCGACATCGCCCGGCTCGAACCGCCATTTCCCGATGGCTTTCCTACCGACAACGGCTGTTCCGATCACTCTTCAGCGCCTTGCCATTTGAACCCCTCCTCACTCGAACGTCCACCTCAAAATCGTTCTGCAGCATTTTGTCCGACAGATTTGAAAGAAGGCGTTGAAGAATCGACTGAAAATGGCCAAGAACTTACAGAAATTGCCCGCATATCTTACCCGCCTATTCAGTCTCGCCGGCAGGACCGCAGTTGTAACGGGCGGCAGCTCAGGCATCGGCAAAGAGATCGCCCTCGCACTGGGTCAGTCAGGCGCAAAGATCATACTCGTAGCCCGTCGAGAACCCCCTCTCGCCGCGACCGTCGAACAACTCAAGCAGCTTGGTGTTCCCACGACATCAATATCAGCGGATCTGGCGCATCTAGCGGACCTGAATCATGCCATCTCACGGATCAAGTCGGCGCATGGCGTGCCAGACATACTGGTGAATGCGGCCGGCGTCTCCCACCGACCTCCGCTGTCGCACATCACCCAAGGACAATGGGACTTCACTATTGCAGCGAATCTGACGGCGCCTTTTGCGCTGGGACAGGCTTTCGGGCCTGGCATGGCGGAGCGGGGGAGGGGGCGCATTATCAACGTCGTGAGCCAGCAGGCTTTTCGCGCTTTTGGGAACAGCGGGGCATACGGCGCCGCGAAGGGCGGACTGGCTGCCCTCACAAGGTCGCAGGCGGAGGCCTGGTCTCGGAAAGGCGTTCTCTGTAATGCTATCGCCCCCGGGGTTGTTGAGACGCCAATGACGGCGGGTGTCTTCGCTGATGCAGAGAAGGCGGAGAAACATGCATCGAGGACGATGATCGGGCGGAATGGGATCGTGGAGGACTTCGCAGGAGTCGCGGTTTGGTTGGCGAGCGACGCCAGTGCTGCGGTCACGGGTCAGACTATGTTTGTTGATGGCGGGTATTCAGCGACGTAACGGGGCGGTTTCGTACATGCGAGGGCATATTCTGGTGTTGTTCGGGGCTGCATCGAATTTGAATAAGTAGAGAATGACAGGATGGCACGAGGCGGTTGGCAGTATGCTGAAGAAAGCATACAATCTCAGACGATTCTCTCCAATACGAAGTCAGGCTGAATCATTCTCTGGTATCTCATGAAACACTGGTGTGACATCATAGAACCTGTGATTCGATTGCTTTGAATGGACCTTGAATAGGAATGAAATTCAGCAAAACGGAATATACTTCGTGTTGATAGGTATGGTACGCTGGTATCTGATGCAATTTCACAACTAGCTGTGATACGATGAGCCGACATGCCATCGCCTACTGGGTAATTCCTGGACCAACCATAGATAGCACACTGTTTTCAGCATCTCAAACAGCGTCCCGCTTGCTTGTAACAGCTTGACTACCCAAAATCTCTCTCATGACCTCCTGTTCCTCATGGCCACTTAGGTCACCAAACGCTTCGTCCATCTGCTCAAGGGTCTTGCCCATAGTCTACAACATCCTGTTAGCGAGACCTGTCTCCTTATTGCGTTGCCAGAATAGAAACTCACCTCAGGAACAAGGAAGAAAGCCCAGACTGCAGCAAAGCCACAGAAACAGGCGAAGAAAACGTAGGTACCGAACCCAATGCTCTCGATCATCGGCGGAGTAACGACGCCCCTGTGACCAATGTCAGTTCAATCAAGCCAGACCTCGCGAGGATGTAGCTTATACGTACACTGTGAAATTCGAAAGCCAGTTGACGGCCACCGAGAACGCAACGCCTTTGGAGCGCATGCCATTGGGAAACACCTCGGGAGGAAGAGCCCATCCGAGGGACGAGTACGAGGCGCCAAAGATGATGATGAAGAGGAAGGCCATGGCGACACACGCCCAGCCTGCGGAAGTATTCTCGCCCCACCTGCTGTCGAAAGTGCCGACGAGGGCTGCGATAACCACGAAACAAATCATGTTGCCAATACCGCCGTAGATGGCGAGCGGTCTGCGGCCAACCCTGTCGATGAGGATGAATGCGATGAAAACACCAACGATCTGCAGCGCGTTGAATATGCCGGAGAGAATGAGCGACATATCGTCGGATTGGCCAATGTTTCTGAAGAGGGTTGGTGCGTAGTAGATGAAGCCGTTCACGCCTTGGAATTGCTGGAAGAAAGACACACCAGCACCAACTATTGTCCGCCTCCAGCTCTTGACGGTGAAGAGATCGAGCCACTGCACCACTTCCAACTTGAATCCACGGACTCCGGGATGGCGGCGCTCCAGCATGACGGCCTGAAATTTGGCTTCGGCGAGAATGCCCTGATATTCGGCCTGCACGCGCTCGTCTGACGCCGGGAGCTTCCGGAGCTTGCACAAGCTGCTCAGGCAGTCCTCGTGTCTGTCCTGCATCGCAAGCCAGCGGGGCGAATAGGGGAAGAGCTGGATCATGGCGCCGAGTATCATAGCCGAGGGCAGCTGGAGAGCAAACGGCACGCGCCACGAGGCCTCGCCGGCGATATCCTTGCAAGCATATGTGATCCAGTACGCAATGGTGACACCTCCGACGATGGCGACGGACTCGAGAACGAGCAGCGTTCCGCGAAGATGAGGCGGGGAGACTTCGGAGATGTACTGTGTCGCAGTGACTACATTAGTCTCACACAACTAAACGCGCCGGGGCATAACTCACCATTGGGGCGCCGAGAGCAAGTGTTCCGGTCCCGATACCTCCAATTGTTCGCCCAACAACAACGGTCGCGTAGTTATATGCTGCGGTCTGGATGACACCACCGATGCAGAAGATGATGGAACTCAGAAGGAGCGCCTTCTTCCTAGACCAGCGGTCGGAGATGTACGGGTAGAACCAGCAGCCAATGAAAGCGCCGAGCAGGAGCATACCCGTCATGAATCCCTTGTTGAACTCGTTCTCTGCTTCCGGGATGACGGCGTGGAATTGCGGGAGGACGTTGATGATGCCCATTACGCCCTGGTCGTAGCCGAACGAGAACCCTCCGAGCGAGGCCAAGAATGCCGCAGACAACATGTAAGGCCCCGAAGAGAAGATGCCTCTCACACCACTGGGCCCATACGGGATGCTCTCCGCAAGGACGTCGATATCGATGGTTGCTTTTGCCTTGGTTGGGTTATCATCGTGTTCAGCGTACCCGTTGCCTGAGGGACCCTCGGCCGCGGACTTGTCACTGGCGTCCGCCATGTCGACTGGCTTAAAGGAGAGGAGGTGATATTGAGAAGGAGAGGAAGTGATTACAAAACCCAGAAAGGAGTTCGTATGACTCTGCAGTGAACGGGGAAGAACCTTTGCCGGGACGTGCGTGGACACGGAGCTTTATATGTAATTACGGAGCCATCCTATCTCGACTTGATGATAACATTAACATGGGAACGGGCAGGGGCCGGGCTCTGCACTGTGTGCCGGTGCCGTGGTGTAGCGGGGACCCCGCAAATCCAGACGAATATTGGGGAAATCTGGGGGTTTGGCATCTTGGAGTTTTGGTGTTCACAAACGGGGTGAATTCCCACGTTCGGTCGATGGATGCCGCGCTAGCCCAGTTCCCAGGCGCCTGGACCCCGGTTCCTGGCAGCTTTCCTGCGGAGGCAAATACCCCGTACAGAGTCAAAACTGTCTGATTTCAAGGCAGAGAAGATTGTCTTCCCCATCATGACCCTAGTTTCCCCATGGGGTGGGTGCATGGCATATCATCTAGTAATGATGTAGGTTCGGCGGCTGATTAGGCAGGGGAGACCACTTTGGGATGACAGTTCCTACAGGATATTAGAATCATGTGGTCGAATACTAATCGAAAAAAGAGCGTGCCACGTAATATCACAATGTGGAAACAAGTCCCTCACCCGAAACCGGCGGTCAATACGCCCCTGAGGTCCCATATGGGCCAATAAGCAACATGCGGGGCGAAAGTGCGCTCTTTGAGCCGCAGCTCGGATATGCAGCGGGCCCTATGACGGGGAAGGTATTAACCAGAGCCTCGGCAAAAGAGATACCTCATCTCGTCCAATACAGAGAGAGCCATCCCAGAAGCATGATAACATACCGACACTTTGATTGGTCGAAATTCAGAAGAAGAAAATGTACCTTGGATGATGAAACCCCCATAGATTTCAACGGCTGGCGCGAACTCGCGAACAGCTAAAGTCATGAGTAGCATGTCAGGATACGTGACTGAGAACACCCTAGGCAACCGAGCAGTGATCCTGGTGAAGGAAGAGGCAGGGCAGAAGGTCAAAACGATATCAGAGGTTTTGGTTACGTTCTACTATGCTTCTTGTTGTCTTCAGAAGTATTTGCTAGGTAGCAAGCATGTCACCTTTCTCACAGTGTTAGAGGCACTGCATTATGACGTTAGGTCATTGTTTTACCTTCCAAAAGTCAACAGAATTCCATAACACAGCCCTCAGCTGTGACGGCAGGAATTGGGTCTTTAGTCATCACAACTACTGGTGGAGGAGATGAGCAGGAGATATGACGACCACCATTGGAAAGAAGATAGGTTTGAAACAAATCACCAATCATGGCACCAATTTCAGAACAAACATCTCTATTGTAATTTTCTATTCATATCAATCTATTTCGACTTAAGAGGCTTCAGAATCGGCTCCCCCGCTTCATCAAAGTACACCGGCTCGCCAAGACGGAACGAATGCTGCAGCGCGCACGCAATCTTGCCCGCTTCAAGCGCATCGTCCGGCGAGCACGACAGCGGAAGGTCCTCCAGCACCGCAGTAGCGAACTCGGCAATGTCGTTGATGAAAGTCTTGTCATACAACGCGAAGGCGTCGGGGGTCGAGGCGGTACGCACGCCGTGCTCGTCGCGGATCTCGACGCGGTTGAGGGTCGAGTTGCCGTTGATGACCGAGTGACCCTTGGTCCCGCAGACGCGCGTGGCGGCCTCGAAGCCGTTGGTGATGGTGCGGCTGAGGCGCGTGTGCAGGATCTTGCCGTTGGCGAACTCGACGAGGCCCCAGGCGTTGTCAGCGTCGCCGAAGCCCGCGAGCTCGCCGTAGACGGACTGCTGGCCGAACGCAACTACGCGGTTGACCTGCTTGGCGGGGTTGGGGATGTTCTTTTCGACGTCGAGGAAGTATCGGCCGGCATCGATCTGAGGCAGGTTAGTTTAGGTTTGCGTTGAGGTTTGGGAAGGGAGATACTCACTAGGTGAATTCCCGCGTCGACGAAAATACCTCCTGATTGTTCGGAGAAGGTAACATAGAAGGCTGCGAAAAGGTCAGACTGAAATTTCTGGGTCAGACTATAGATATCGTACCGTTCTTATCCTGAGGATCTAGGCAAGAAGCTTCTACGGCATGGATCTCTCCCAACTGGCCGTTCTCTGCCATCTTTTTCGTGACGCGGTAAGACTCGTCATCTACCAGATACGTAAGCCGAGTCACGGTCTTTAAACCGCCGAGGGGAACTTACATCTCCTTGAGAAGGGGAGTAAGAACTTGAGGTGAGGGTTTGCCGCAGATTTGGCAACAACGTCCTTCGTCGTGATGATGTCCACAGAGATGGGCTTCTCGCACATTACATGCTACATCGCCATCGTCAGTAGTCTCTCCAATACCACTGCAAGCGTATCGGCGGAACATACTAGGCCCATGTCGAACGCAAGGCAAATCAAAGGCGCATGGGTGGCCGTGGCGGTCGAAATAAGCACAGCCTGCGCGCCGCTGCTCTTCATACACTCTTCCGGCGTCGCGAAGAACTTAACCGAAGGCGGGAGGTTGGCGGCGGCCCATTTGTCGGCGCCGGGCTTCGTGTCGCATACAGCGACGAGCTCGATGCGCGGCTGCTCGAAGGCGAGGATCTTGGCGCGTAGAGCACCGAGGCGGCCGAGGCCGATGAGACAGAGCTTGAGGCGGTTTTGGACGGCCATCGTGATGGTGTATCAAGAGCATAGGGGGAGGGCAAAGAGTCTGGCCGGTGTGAAGAAAGAGTTGTCGCGATGTAGCTCAAGATGGCTCTGTGACGTTGTCGCTGCTGGAGGACATTTTGAGATGGCCGAGCCGAGATATGTATTAGCTCCAAGGGTCTGAGATCGTCGTCAGCGTTAGCTCCGACTCCTGTCTAAGTGCGGGCGGAATGCCTCCTTGCGGAGCGAATTCCCTTTTGCGATGTGTTGACCCACCCCTGAGAGATCGGCAATTCTGCCCGCTCTGACTTCGTGCATCAGATCAGCCGCAAATTTGGTCACGACCCGTCGCTATTCGGCATCTCCAGTTGATTGTGACTCCGCAAAGAAATCTTTGCGCAAAGAGGGGAAAGTGAGGGGAGAACGAGGGGAAGAAACCGACAATGCCCCGCGGTCGGCGTATGACGACAGCGGGTTCTCCGTCGCGGCGTTATAGTCCAGGAGTATCCCCATGGCCCATCTCTTTACGATCCGACGCGTTCTCTCTGGTCGAAACCATACACTCTTCACTCAATCCCTTCTCTTCACGTAGAACAATCAAAGGCCGCCATGTCGTCAACTTCGTTCAAGCTCAACACCGGCGCCACCATTCCCGCCGTCGGCCTTGGTAAGTCGCGCCTGAAGTTGCCCTTCCAGCAAGAAGGCACCAAGTCCTCATCCCACAACCTACAGGAACATGGAAGTCCGAGCCCGGTGAGGTGCGCAAGGCCGTAGCCTACGCCCTCAAGGACGGCTACCGCCACATCGACGCCGCTCTGTAAGCTCCGAGAACTCCCACCCCAAGCTCCATTCGTCCGCTAACGGTTTCCCTTCCGCAGCATCTATGGTAACGAGAACGAAGTCGGCCAGGGCATCAAGGACAGCGGCGTGCCGCGCGAAGATATTTTCATCACCAGCAAGCTGTGGAACACCCACCAGACGAACGCGAAGGAGGGCCTGCAGAAGACGCTTGATGCTCTTGGCACCGATTACCTCGATCTCTACGTGGGTTCCATCACACTCCAAAATCACAATCGGCTTTGCTAAGACAAGGTCAAACAGCTGATCCACTGGCCCGTCCGTCTCGTCGCCGTACGTAGCCCCTACTCACCTCCTCACGATGCCGTCTAACCGATCCCAGAACGAAACAAGCGACCTCCTCCCCGTCAACCCCGACGGCACCCGCTCGGTAGACCGCTCCTGGAATCAGAGCGAGACCTGGCGCCAGATGGAGGAGCTCTACGCCTCCGGCAAGGTCAAGGCCATCGGCGTCGCCAACTGGTCCATCCCCTACCTCGAAGACCTGCGCAAGACGTGGACAGTCGTCCCCGCCGTCAACCAGGTCGAGCTGCACCCGTACCTCCCGCAGCACGAGCTTAGAGCGTACTGCGAGAAGCTCGGCATCCTGCTGGAGGCGTACTCGCCGCTCGGATCAACTGGTGCGTTGCAAAATCTTTCCCAGGTTTGAAACCATAATGCTAAGAGTACTTCGAATCCAGGCGCTCCCATCATGTCCGACCCCGAAATCCAGCAGATCGCCGCCAAGCAGAACACCTCGGCGGCAACTGTGCTGATCAGCTACCACGTGAACCAGGGCGTCGTCGCGCTTCCCAAGTCCGTGAGCGAGGCGCGTATCACGAGCAACAGGCAGGTCGTCGAGCTGTCCAAGGAGGAGTTGGAGCTGCTCAACGGGCTGGCGGCGAAGGGCAAGGCGAAGCGCATCAACACGCCTTTGTGGGGCTTCGATCTTGGCTTTGCTGATTGGTATGGGCCTGTAGAGTCTAAGTAGAAATAGAGAGGAATAGACGATTGTCAGAAAGTTTGGATTCGATGTGGTGATGCTCGTTGATTACTCTGAGGCATTGTTGTGGGTGCGAGTGGCCTGTTATAAAGTCGGGGGAGACAACATCCACGCAGTGTGAACCGATGTGTCCGCTAAAGCTGTCTTGCGACCATAGATGGTCATTTCAACGTGAACCGGTTTGGAGTGAACTCGGTGAGGCGATGGTTCTGTGGCCTTGGCAGAAGGGGAATGCACTGGGTGAATATGATCAGAACAACATTGTGCAACACGAATTAATCAAATCATAAGCTTCATCTCTAAGATCACATCTATACACATCTAAGCCTTGTACGGAGGAGGCGAAATACCCTCCGTAAGCGCCTTCAACCTCAACGCCAAAATCCTCGACTGGAACCGCGTCATGGGCAGGAAGCCCACCATGATCCAGAGGTTCTTCACGCCAGTCTCCCGGAAGGCGCCCCTGTACTCGCCCTCCTCGTCAACACCCCACACCTGCCCGACCTGGTTTGCGACCTTGGGGCCGAGAGTATCCCGGATCGAATCATTCAAGTTAGAGAAGCCCGTCGCAAACACGACCAGATCGAACTCGCGCTCGCGGCCGCCACTGAGAATCACCTTGTCCTCGGTGAACCGCTCAATGTACCCCGGCTCGACCTTGATCTTCCCGTTGATGATGTGCTCGCACGCGCCGGCGTCGAAGTAAAACCCGCCGTTGCGCGTCTGGCCGAGGGTGCCGTTGCCCGTGCCGCGCTGGCCACGCCAGGTGCGCAGCCCGCGGGCGTTGAGCGCGTCCAGCAGCGGGCGGTCGAGGTCCTCCAGCACCTTGGCGGTGCGGCGGCCGAGCTCCTCGCCGGGGCCGACGGGCGTGGAGAAGAAGAGGCGGTCGTGCTCGGCGGGGTCGGCGCGGTTGCCGTCGGCGCCCGGGGCGTAGCCGCCGAGGATGCGCGGGACGGAGTGCGTCAACGACATGACGTACGTCGGCGAGCGCTGGAGGAGGGTGACGTCGATGCCGCGGCGGGAGCAGTCGAACGCGGTGTCGAAGCCCGAGGAGGAGGTGCCGACGACGCAGACCTTCTTGCCGGCGAAGGCGGCAGAGCTGTCGTGCGCGGAGGAGTGGCGGATCTCGCCGCCCTTGAAGTGCTCCATGCCGGGGATGGTGGGGGTGTACGGGACGCCGCAGAGGGAGGTGGCCATGACGACGTGCTTGGGGCGGACGGTGCGGGACTCGTTGCCGTTCTTGTTGATCTTCACCGTCCACGCGCCCTGGTCGTCCTGCTCCGTCTCGATGACGGTAGACTTTGTCCAGATGTTAAGTTCCAGCGCGGACGCGTACCAGCTCATGTAGAAGCCCTGCTTCTGGGCCGGGGTGTACGTGGGCCACTGCTTGGGGTAGCGGAAGAAGGGCAGGTCGTCGGCCCAGTGGGGGAAGTGGAGGGAGAGGTACTCGTATCGCTTCTTCCAGACGTCGCCGACCTCTTCGCTGCGCTCGACGACAAGGCAGTTGAGCCCGAGGGCCTTGCACCATGCGGCCAGCGCGAGTCCGTTCTGTCCGCCGCCGATGATGAGGATCTCGGGATCAGCCGCGTCGACTTCCTTTGCGCGCTGCGCCTCCCAGCTGATCGTGCCCGTCATGTGGCCGTCGGCAGGGGCGCGCTCCGGGAACTGCTTGAGCTGTTCGGCGACGGTGTGCATGGTGTAGATCTTCCAGCCGTCCTTGGTCAGGACGGCCTTGATGACGGCCGAGGCAACGACGAGGTCTGTCTCGAACGATACGACAAACTGCAGCTGGGCAAAGTCGTCGTAGGGGCGGTCGACGACGGGAGCCGGCGCGAGGAAGGCGAAGTTGGAGGCCTTGGTGGTGGGGAGGAGGTCGCGGGCCGCCTTCAGAATGGCCGGGCGGAAGTTGAAGGTTCGTTGGTCCCAGGTGAAGGAGAGCTTGTCGCGCCAGACGCCTGTTGCGGGTTAGATTTGTCCTTGATCACAGAAGGTCTTGAGATAAGCATACCATACTCGAGGAACAGGTCTGCAAACGCCTCTGCGTTTCCAGCGCCCAGAGCATCGGACAGCTGTCTCACGATACCCTCTGCCTCGGCCTGCGCGTCGCAGTCCTGTGAAATCTGGATACCGAGGACGTCGGTGGTGGGCAGAGCGTGATTGTACTTGAAGTCGTACATGTAGTCGTCGGCCACGGGAGGGCGCTCAGCAGTGCCGTTGAGCTCTGCCTGCTTGACAGCGGCCCTGGCGGCGATGTCGACGCCGTTGGCCCCAGCATGGTCGATGACGGTAGAGGGAGCCATTGTAAAATTGTAATTGAAGGGTTTGTGCACTTGGCTCCAGGCTCGAAATGAAGCGCGGCGTCTTCGCCTTTCATATCGTTCTCACGACGCGAGAGCCAACTTTCGTCTCGTCGTCAATCGTCGCCAGTGACATGCTGAGAGACCCCTCCATAGAGGATTTCGACAAAGGGGGGAATTCTCCCCGCTGAGATTTGAGTTGAAGGCCAACACCCCGGTTTTACACGGACTTTCAGACGAAAGGGACCAGCCAGGGGAGAAGGTTGGAAAGGTGCGTCTCCCCACCCCAAGTCAAATCCTGATGGGGGAATTCACCCCGTCTGGGAAACGCCAGTGGAGCTAAGATTGTCGCCGCATGTCGGGGTTTTGGGGCTGGTGTATGGGTGGTGTGGAGATGATGCGGGGGACGGGGGACGGCAAGAATGTTTTGTCCCTGGTACATCCCAGGTCGCGATGCCGCTTTTGGCTCTCTGGTCTCAACGTCGTGCCGGTGCTGCTCGGGGCAGCCTCACTTTGTCCGAGGCTCATTGTCCCTTTAGCACGCTTTGTGTCGTACGATCTCAATGTCTTCTTCTCGGGGTATTCTCGGGGTATCGGTAGTCTGCCAGAATGCTTAAGCCATAAACCATAAACCATAGAACACACGCACACAGCTTCAGTCGTCCTCGATGTTCTCCCTCCATTGGCGTTGTAGCGATTCGATCAACGCCGAAGTCTTCCACCCGGACCTCCGTCGCCACTTCTCCAAGAACTCGAGCGCGGCGTTCTGGTCGGCGGGATGGTGCAGGTACGCGCCCCAGACGGCCAGGCAGTGTCGTGCCGTGAACCACGTGTTCTCGGCCCTTTCGTTCGAGGTCGCCAGGCCCATGACCATGAACAAGTGATGCCGAATGCGTCGTTCTCTCGCCCTGCTCTCAGCTAGGTACTCGTGCGTGTGTACGACGTTGCGCGACCCGATCGCGTTGAGGACAATCTGGGCGATGTGGTAGTACTGTAACCCGACAGCGTGGTGCGGCAGCAGCGTCAGGACCTCCGGGAAGCAACGGCCTTCCTCTCGCGATCGCTCCCGGAAGTAGATGGGTCGGTACGATGCCGGTTTGGAAGCATTCCAGTCGGCGATTTCGGTCTCGGAGAGGGCCACGTCGGAGGGATCTCGCGGCTCACAGAAGGCGCGCTTGAGGAGGAACGCGAGGTTGAGAATGGACTTGCTTGCCCAGGAATAATCGTCATTGCGACAGATGGAGACCGAGTTGGGGAAGCAGTCGAGTCCCGTCTTGAGCGGTATCTGCGTCGTCAGAGACACGTAGATGTCTTCTCGGAGACACAGCCAGCATGCGGCCTCGGCCACCCCTCCTAACGTGGAAAACTCCGGGACCATATTCAGGATGCGAGACGTGCCTTCCAAGTGGAAGCGATAATCGTCCTCTTTTCGTGGTCAGCATTGGAGACAACCAAAAGGTCACGACGCTTACCGTCCATTTCCTCGTTCTGCCTCAGCAGGGCAACGGCCGTCAGCACGCTCTCGGTGATCTTCTGGCCGCCAGACATGGACGGTATGAGGAGGTTGAGGCATAGATTTTGATAGTGCAAGGCGAGGCCGTCGCCGTCTTCGTCCCGGCACCGGTTGAAATGTCGCGCAGAGAAGGCGCATATAGAATATCGTATAATGAGATCCGTAAATGCCATCTGAGACACAACCGTCTCAAATGTTCGTGAGGGATCCGCAACGTCCGTCCACAGCGCCATGTGATCGGTGAAGTTGCGCACGAGGAGCGCCTCCTGCGGACTCAGCGGCGAGATCTCGTCTGTGACATTCTCCCCCGAAGGCGGCACGTCCTCCATCAAGTAGTCCGTCGAAGGCGAGGTCTCGTTGATTAGGCGTCCCAGCGACGTGGAATCATCCAGGCACGGATAGGCGTTCTGGCTGCTGGTCACGCTGCCCGCCGGGGCGCTCTCAGCCGACGCATCCAGCCCCAACGATCCCTCCGCGTCCTCAGACAGGCGCGGGCTCTCCCCTTCGTACAAGACTCGCAGTTCCGGAGTCTCGTCGTAGAACACGGCCGGCGCCGTCGGCAGCGGACAAGGGCGCCATAGTCCTGGAGGGGCGTGGGTGAGGGCGTTCTGTTTTGGGTAGAAGCGGAACTTGAGCGTCGGCTGGCGCACGCAGTTGATGCCCGCATTCCTGCACTGCTGGCAGCCGCTCCTTCCCCAGTCGCACTTGCGGTGGCGATACTTGCAGGCCTGGCAAGCTTCCGTCGGTTTTGGGGCGGCGTCTCTGGCAGTCTCGTTCATGCTCGAGCACCGCGTTTGCGAGGCTCAGGAAGGTGTGCTGCAAAGTGCGAGGAGATGCATCGATCGGGTTTCTTTCAAATAGTAGAATCCGCTGTCAAACAGTTGATTCAATCCGATGTGTAGCTCCGCCGGTGGGATGGGTTGAGATTAATCGTTCGTTGAGTACCTAGGTAGGTATGTAACGTGGAGGTCGGCGCTCGCAACTGCCCCGGATTTAACTTGAACCACACGGTGCAGCTCGGGTATGGGGTAATTAAGGTAGGCCGTGGCCGGGAAATTGTCGGCTCACTGCCACTTGGGGAATGCGGGGTATTTGGGGTCACTTTGTTGGTGGAAGATGGGATTTTGGAATCGAGCGTGGATTAAACTTCTCTCAGATTTTCGAATTAGTTATCGAGCCGTGTCCGGCTCATTCCATTTATATCCTCCCAGAAGCCTTATCGGGTCAAAAAAACTCTGACGAGTCGCTGTTGGTTTCAAACTGGCCCACAGAAGTCGACAACAGCAAGATTATCATACTTTGACAAGTAGCAAGATACACCACAGTGGAGCCACTATTCTGGCAACATAATCTTGTTCTGATGACTAAAAACTCGCCTACGTATCACTACGCAGGTAGTGCGGAGTCTTGTTCAGATGTCCCACCGCCCGCACGATGCTTTCTCAGAAACGGTGACAGCCGCCTCCAGGTACTCTGTGTTCTCTCAGGCTCTTCTTGCTCTGCTGAAAGATTGTCGGAACTTCGGCCCAGCTTGGGAATTGCGCTCCGAAGCCTGGTCCAACTAGCCGGCGTCAACAGTCCGAGTATAGCACCAATAGACGTGACAAACGTGGTCACTGTGACAATGCTAAAGACGGTCCAGAATATCTTCCGAGTTTGGATGTCGCTCGCGGCGTGGAATATTTCGACGCCAAAGAATGTCTTGTTTCAGCAGTCAGCTCTTGCACACGTACAGTCTGAAGAGGCATTCGTAACTAACGGCGACAAACGTTGGGGGAAGAAACAGGATTGTTACAATGGTAAAAACCATCATGATTTTGTTGAGCTCTCTGCTCTTCTGGGCTTCTCTGACCGACTGGGCGTTGAAGAGCTGTTTGAACTTTGGTTAGCGCATTCCACTCTTTTCCAACAGGCTGGGTAGACTGACACCGTCCCTAAGACTCTCGATTTCCTTCTTCATCGCAGAGATTTTGAAAAGAAGTTTCATTGCTTTTTCGTGGTGCAGTTTCTTGAGCGGGACCCAGTTATGGTCAATGACTTCTTCTTCTTGAGGAGACGGGTCATTTGAGTTACTATATCGCCGACCAGAACAGCTATTAGAAAACCCCTCGAAGTCAACCTCTCCTGCTTCGATGATGTCTGAGAATATTCTCAGGATCTGCAGGGCTTTGAAGTAGGTTCTTGTTTTCTTCAATTCAGGGTCAAACATCAATCTTTCCAGCTCTTTCTCATTCTCAATAGATGTTGGCTACATCCCCAATGTCAGTAATTATCTTGATAATCTGTTTCAACTGACTTGCCGTTACTGAAAACACTGAACTCAACTGATTCAACGTCTCATCCCAGTCGTCGGCCCAATCAAGAATGACACGGTACATCTGGGCCTGGAAGGCTGCAATACCCGTCAACAGCCCTGCTGGATGAATGCCCCTGTCTTTCCAATTGAACTGGCGAAGCGGGTGTCCGTAATAATAGTATTGGTCTTCAACCGTATCCGTTATGGAGAATAGCCGAAAGTTGCCTACTGGAGCGCAATGTGGTGTCATTGTTAGATGCGTGGAGTATCTATGCTCCAATAGAGATATTCGTCTTCCTGAAGTATCTTCAACACTCAGAGTCTCCCGCTCAATCTGAATACCGCTTTGGGGGTTTTGTCGGTCAGACGATGTGCTAGTCTTCCTAGCCGCGTTCCCAATTGTATCCTCTGCGATAAACTTGAATGATTTCATGTAGTAAGAAAAGTGCCGGAAAGTGACATATTCTTCTTCAATTTCTTCGAACCAATGGTACTGTGGACCTCGATGGCCGATCCACGGACCAAAGTGGCGTACGAAGAGCCTCACATCGCCGAGTTTATTATGATCAGTTGACATTGAAATGATCGTGGCAATATCTTCAAAGCTGAGAAGCCTTTCAGAAAGCCCAACATGAAATGTGCTGATTTCATTTCAGCAGGAGCCTACTAGGTACCCAAAGATTGTGTTAATTACTTACATCAAAGTGTCATATAAAGGTACATTGGGTAATGGGGCTACCGGCGTTGAACCCTATGTCAATAAAAGGATAGCGATCGTCAGCTCAGAATATCTCTCTGGAATTTGAGAATAAAAGACCTGTAAGGTATACCTCCTCATTAATACTAGCCAGCAAGACGAGTGTCACGCCAAATGCAGCATCATCATCGCAATACTCTGACGAAATCGCGACAAAAAATGACCAAGGACGCTGACTTCGAAATTTTCTTGTGAAAAGAAAATCCCAGTTGCTAGGCCAGACGCATTTCTGTGGGTCTCTCGTCGCCATTCCATTCGCAAGAACGACAGGCCTCCATGTCAATTGACTGGATGACGAGCCTGCGGAAGAGTCAACCCAACAGCCACTCTGGATCCTGAGCTTGAACGCCCTTTCGGCCCCCTGAAGTATCTTCTGGATCAATTCCGTTGCATCTTCGACTGATTCCACAGGGCCTTTCCCGTCGTCAAGTCCCAGAAAATGAGTTCCACATGGTAGAATCTGAAGGAGGAAACCCTCAGCAGAGTCTCTCACAGATGATGGTCCCTGATCAATGCGTCTCCAGCCGTCTTGTACATTCCTCAACAGCCTCGATGCAGTTTCCGAGATATCAACTGGAATATTAAACCTTCCCCGAAGTAGGCCGATGATCTGAGAATGCTTTTCATTGAGTGCTCTCAATTCCACCAGCTGTTGATGGACGTCTTCTTCATGTCGGGAAGACCTGTCAGAAGGCAGG
This sequence comes from Colletotrichum sp. SAR 10_76, assembly GCA_025327145.1. Taxonomy (NCBI): domain Eukaryota; kingdom Fungi; phylum Ascomycota; class Sordariomycetes; order Glomerellales; family Glomerellaceae; genus Colletotrichum; species Colletotrichum sp. SAR 10_76. Next base: position 188,262 of record JAKMWU010000033.1, on the reverse strand, counting down.
GTTGGTAGCCTTGCCCCTAGATCCGAATCACTCGATGGTCTGTTCGACTTGTTTGCTGTTTCATCCATGGCATCTGACGCCAAGGGCTGGCCTTCCTCAGCGTCGGACATTTTCACGAAGCTTTTGGATGGAACTGAGGCTAATGACTTCGCTCGTCAGACAGAACCGAACTGATATAAATGTATAGGACTTCTAGGTAGCGAAACTTATGATGAAATCCACGGCAGCACAGAGGTAAGAAGAAAGAGGAGTGCCTCAATTGTGTTAGAAAGAAAGTTTCGACAGATTCGATGTGCGTTATTTAAGGTCCAATTACTTCAGGCGTTGTGCATGGGGCGCGTAAGTCTAGCCTGCTGCTGTGTAACTTGATATTTCGGAATTCAAGTTATCGATTAGGTAGTATTCCCGGCATGCCCTCCAATTAAAGGAGCTCTTTTGAACTGGGATTTTTTCAATTTCGTGAGGCAGACACGGTTCAGGCGAACCATTTCGAATTGGTGGTGTTGCCTTGCGCCAAGAATATTTGCATACATGGGTGCCACTTTTCCTGGGCTGGGAGGTGGGTCACCGCCGTCGCCAATGGGGACTATGAGATTCGAGTGCGGCCAACTTGATAGACACTGAGGACGTCGCTTTCGTTGCGCATAATCTACGAGGCAGTGGAGCTCACACCCGTTGAACGAAAAGCAGCGGTGGTCCATGGATGGCATTGAAACTCTTCTCTGCCCGAGGTTTCTACAGTTCCTATGCTTGTAGTTCATACTAGACATCACCCCGCTAAGGTAATTGTCGCTGTCCCGAGTCTTCAGGGTCTGGCTATGTCTCCTATGTGTAAATAATTGACCGGGCAGTGTTCGTCCTCTTCAAGTTTGGCAATTTGCCCAAAGGGAGCATGCTGGCAACTTGGACTTTTCTCTTCCAGCATCTTATGAGATGCTTAGTCCCAGCTGTCAAAAACACAGTACACAGTACTAGGCAGATGATATTATACTATATTTCTTTAGGTACTTTACTAATCATATAGGTTTTGATGCGTTTTGCGGTGCTGGGTAATACACCAACACGTCTATTTACGCCTCGCTCAGGACAATTCTTTCTGTTCTCGTAATGCCAATCCCAGGCACTTATACAGCGTAACCGCCAGAGTTCTTCTGCCTCGGCTCACCCGCAGCCTCAAACGTGCCGTTCTCCAACAACCTCACACCCTGCGCAGAGGAGCTACCAGGCGCAACCCAGGTAACGTTGTGGCCGAGCGACTGCAAGTAGCTAATCGTGCTGTTATCATACGAGTACTCGACATTGATAATGTTCGGGCTGAGCTGATCGTGCAGACGGGGCTCCGCCAGCGCCTGGGGCGCCGTCAGGTTTCGATCAAGCACGTTGTGCAGGTTCTGGATGGTGGCGGTAATAATACGACTGCCGCCGGCCGCGCCGATCACAAAGTACAGCTTGCCGTCGGGCTTCTCGACGATGACGGGGGAAATAGAAGACAAGGGCCGCTTCCCGGGGCGGATGTAGTTGGCCGGGCTGGGGACGTAGCCGAAGGCGTTGCTGGAGCCGGGGATGCTGAAGTCGTTCATCTCGTTGTTCATGATGACGCCCGTCTCGGGGACCATGAGCTGCGAGCCGAAGAGGAGGTTGACGGTCGTCGTGAGCGAGATGGCGAGGCCGCTGGCGTCGGCGGTGGCCACGTGGGACGTTCCGGGCGTCTCGAGGGACTCGAAGCCCTCGGGGTTGTACGCGGACACGTTCTGGGTGCGGAAATCGGAGATCTTGGAGCGCACCTCGGCGCCGGTCTCGGGGGAGATCATGGCGGCCGTGTAGTCGGACATGCCGTCGACGAAGAGCGGGTCGCCGAGCTTGGAGCGCTGGCCGTAGGCGAAGCGGATGGCCTCGTCGAGGCGGTGGACGGAGAGGTTGCGGCTCGCGGGGGCGCCGAAGTCCTCGTAGCCGGAGACGGTGTTGAGCGCGCTGAGGGCGACGATGCCGCCGGAGGGGGCGTTGCAGGCGGTGAGCTTGTGGCCGCGGTAGGTGATGTGTGCGGGCTCGCGGATGGCGACGGTGTAGTTTGCGAGATCGGCGAGGGTCATGGTGCCGTTGGCGGCGCGGAGGGCGGCGATGGTGGCGTTGGCGATGGCGCCGGTGTAGAAGGCGTCGGCGCCGCCGGTGGCGATGGCCTCGAGGGTGTCGGCGTAGCGCTTGCGGGTCATGGTCTCGTTGAGGCGGACGCGATGGCCGTGGGGGGCGAAGTCCATGGCCCAGGAGGGGTCGTCGGTGAGGAAGTTGCCGTTGGGGGTGACGGCGTTCATGTACTTGACGAGGTCCTCGTTGACGCGGAAGCCGAAGCGGGCGATCTTGATGGAGGGCGCGACGAGGTCGGCCCAGGGGAGGCGGCCGTACTTGTTGTGCAGGTACTCCAGGCCGCGGAGCTCACCGGGGACACCACTATGTGTTGTTAGCATTGGCGCATTTTCTGTGAATGATGTTGTTGTAACTTACCTTGCCAGGCCGCCGTACATGCTGGCCGCCGTGTTGTTGGCGTACATGTCCTCGTACGCCGCGGCGGGGGCCGTCTCGCGGAAGTCTATGAACTCGTAGGTCCCGTTGGGCGACCTCACGAGCATGAAGCCACCGCCCGCAATGCCGCTGTGGTACATACCGACAGTGCCGATGCAGAAGACGGTGCCGACGAGGGCGTCGGCGGCGTTGCCGCCCTTCTTCAGCAGGTTGGTGCCGATCTCGCTGCATATGTCCGTCTCGGAGGCGACGGCGCCCAGCTTCGGGGGCCCAGCATACGTGCTCGGGGCCGCGAGGGCGGGCTGCAGGAGGCCGAGCAGCAGCTGCGCGACGGCGGCGGTGGTCGCGAACGACTTCATGGCGATGGAGCTCTCGAGAGACTGGCTGGCTTGGACCGCGGTGTGAGCTTGTCGGCGGGGAGAGGTGCGCCTGCGTCAGAGACCGAGGAAGAAGAGCTGGGCTGGGAAGCTGGAGCGGAATGCAGGAGTCGCGGCGGCAACAGCAGCAGGCGCGGCCAAGCTTTATCAGGGAAGCTACCTAGTGATCGCCTGTCAGTCACCGTGGTGCACCCATGGCCGTTATCGTTCGTGCGATTGGCATGGGTGTCAATTGCGCCCACAACGTGATAGGAAAACGGTCGTCTTGGTATCCATAGATTGGCTACCTAGTGAGCAAGTAGGGTGGTAGGGAAGGATCCAACAGGCTGGTCGGTCCGCTGCAGGTTCCCGTGCGACATTTTGGCAGAGCTTGTGTTGGAGAGAGTTCGTCTGATTCAATCGAGAATTGACAAACGTAACAAACAAGACGATAACTGGGGAACTGGTCCGGGCCAATCGACGTGATGCCCGGGGGGTGGTGATGTGATTGCGCGCTTCTTATCAGGCCGTGGGGATTTCCCAGGAAAACAATTCTGCTGTAATTTCAGCGAGATATTGTTACCATTACGGCCACAAACAAGAACCCTGCTGGAAACGCCCGCTGCCATTGGGCAATTGGGCGCAACATGTCAATAAAGTGCCGATACCACGCTGATTGGAGGGCCCCACACAGCGCGGTGAGTGCCCCGCATGGCCCCGCAGCGAGACCCACAGATATCGCGGGGACGCCGGCTTCGGCGGGGAACACTGCTGCTGCCAGCGATAAGCACCTGCCTTTCCGGGCGGTAGCGCCTCCACAAGAGCCCGCTCCCGCCGAGGGGCCCATCCGAGCGGCCCTCACCGAATCGCGTGCTCACTTTGACATTGTTGACAAGACAGACAGACCTCACTCGGAGGACGAACGCGCGGCTTCACGATGTGTTTCTTTTACATCACAGCCATCTTGTAGATATTATGTAATTGACTCCATGACATACACCAGGCTGTCTCATAGCCCCATACCATCACCCTTGTCAACCCCAGGGACTCGGCCCAAACTTTCCCAGGATGGAAACCTGAGGAGACTTCCAGATGCTCCAATCCTCAGACTTGGCCGGGTCTCCAAACGGCTTGAGGGCAGCGAATCGCATCCTGTCGCAATCGCATTCGTCAACAACTCGTCTAATACTGCATAGATACTCTTAAGCGTAGAACTCACGTGTAATTTCCAGGCTCAATCTGCGACCCGTTCGCCAACACGCCGAACCAGAAAAACGTATGCCGGTACGACGTGTAGATTGCGTTGCGGTGCACGTTCTCCAGCGGGAACGGGATCACGTCAAACGGCCCGCTCGAGTCCGAGAACGGGCTCCAGTACTCGGTGTCGGACCGGTCGTAGTACGCCACCGATCCAATGTAACCGCCCTCGTCGACCGCCGGCGGGTAGCTCCAGTCGCTCTCGTTCCATCCGGCCTCGTAGATCTGGCAAGGGTGGTCAGGACCAGGTGCTCTTTCAAATAGCAGAAGGGGGATGCGAAACTTACGTCCCATCGGAGCTCCTTGGACCCCCACTTCATCTGAATGGTCAGCCAAAGCCAATCCTCATCCTGCCAAATCTCATTCGTCCAGCTGTGAACTGTGTTAGCGACTTGCCAATTTCGTCTAAAGAAGGCAAGTTGGCAACTCACTAAGGCTTCTCTTCAATAGGGATAAAGTTGTACGTCGACGTTGCTTTGGGGAAGCCGTGCATGTACATGTCGTCCATCTCCTTCTTCAAATCTGCCGCGAGACCTATTATACGGTTAAATGTGTGATTAAACCCAGAATGCCTGGCGTCGGCAGTTTCTTACCCATGTACGGTATGGCGAGGGACTCATTGTTGCTCCCCGTCACGATAACCTTGCCACTGTACAGCGGCAATCCTGCCGAGTTACCAAAGTCGGGTGCTTGGAACGTCACACTACACTCGTTAGCCCGTCTTCCTCCTCATCACTATCAAAAGATATACCTGACAGTCTTCGACTCCCCAGCCTTGAGCGTAAACCCCTCCGGCAAAACAACCCCAACCGGCATCTCCCTCGGCTCAACCTCCTCCAGCGCCCTCACCCTTGGCGAGCTACTAACCGACGTATCAAGCGGCAGCAGAATCTCCATTCCAGCCCCGTCCTCCACGGAGAACGTATACGCCACATCCTCACTCCCGCCGTTCCTCACCACAACCTCGTGCGAAGCGACGAAGTTCGCCGTGTCGTTCAGCGCGAACTTTTCAAACTCCAGCGACGTGGTGGCGTTCACGACTTTGAACGCATCAACCAGCCCCGTGCCCACCTGCGGAGGCGGAGCCGCAATATCAAGAGCGCCGTCCCACCACTTCCCCGTCTTGCCGCTGGCAATAATCCGCCTCGCAAGCATCTTGGCAAACCCCGGCCCGTGAACCGCCCGCCCGCCGTGTGCACCGATATACAACGCCGCCACGCCCGCCACATACGGACACGCCATACTCGTCCCGCTAAGCGCCGAGAAGCTATCCGTGGGATACGCGCTGAAAATCTCCCCGCCAGGCGCAGCGATATCCGGCTTGAGCTCGAGGTCGTATAACCCGCCCCAGGAGGTGAACGATGACGGGAGCCCGGCGAAGTCGCGCGGCAACCCCACCACGTCGTCTGGTCCGGCGGAGAAGTCGGCCGTGACGCTGGCCCCGGCCTTGATAGCCTCGACGATAGCTTCGCCCGAGTGCCTCTCGATGACAGCCAGCGCGCTCTGGTAGTCATCTGTGTACAGCTGCACGAGCGGGCTCTCGTTGTTGTAGATGAGGATGTACCGAGCGCCCAGGGCGTTGAGGTTCGCCTGCTTCGTCATTCCATCACACCCGCCGCGGCGTACCAGCGCAACGACCCCAGTGAGGTTATGCGAGCCCGCCGGGTACGGCTCGCACGCCTCAGCAGTAGCATTTGTATCTAGCCCGAGCGGCACGATGGGCCATCCGGCGACGGACTCGGGGAAGTACAGCACGGAAGGGATGTATCCAATCCTGCTGGAGGAGGTCTCGTTCCGGAAAGCGAAGGTGGCTTTGAAAGCTGGCATCGGCGCGGCCTCGCCCTCGACGGAGGCGACGGCGAGGACGTTCTTTCCCGAGGAGCCGGAGGAGCCGTAGAAGGGCCCGGAGTCGCCTGAGTTGCCGGCCGCGATGGTGACGAGGACGCCACGGTCGACGATGCGAGAGGCTACCTCGGCCCAGGCGTTGTCGGAGAAGCCGTTAGGACCGCCGATGCTGGCGGTGATGATGTCCATCTTTTGGTTGTTAGACTGTGAGAGTGTGAGGTGAGGAAGGAATGCTTACGCCGTCATCGTAGGCTTTCAGGAACGCCTCGATGAGTGTGGCTTCGTCTGTTTCGCCTATCGAAGTGAAGACTTTGTACGCGTAGAGCGAGGCTTTCGGGGCGACGCCGACGAAACTGACGACGTTAGTACATATATTGGAAGTGATTCAGAGAGAGGCTGCTCACTTGGTAAAAGACCCCGCCACGATGCCCGCGACATGGGTTCCGTGGCCGAGAATGTCGAGCGGATCCTCGTCGGGCTCCTTCTCGCCTGAATCAGTCCAGTCTGGGAACCATCAAAACCGGAATCAAAGGTTGAGTAACGAATCACCTACCCCCGTCACCAACAAAGTCATACCCTCCAGCAACTTTGAATCCAGCCCCGAATCCACCGCCGAGCTACACACATGTCAGAACCGCGACATCCAAGGGGCCGATCAAGAACTCACTGCAGGATGAGAGTACTGTATCCCGCTATCAACAACACCAACTTTCGCGCCCTCGCCAAAGACTCCGTTCTCATGCAGCCTGTTCACCCCAGTCGTGTGGTGCGTGGAGTAGTTCGCCGAAGCCGCGTCGTCGCTGAAGGACCGCGCGACTTTGACGGGATCAAGCTTGACGACGTGGTTATGCCAGACCCTGACGACGTCGGGAAGCGCTTGGAGGCTGGCTACGTCGTGCGTCTCGGTCTTGACATACGCCCCGGAGAAGATGTCGTTTTGGAACGTCTTGACGACTTCAATGTCGGGGAGGGAGGCGATTGCTCCTTGCAAAGAGGCTTGGCCCTATGTATATGGTGAGATGTCGTTCAGATAGCTGATGGTGAGGGAGCTGCGGTATGTTTACCTGGGCGAATTCGACAATGTAGCGATTCGACACAGTGACGGAAGACCCGTTCTGGCGCTTCGAGAGAGCACTGGTGCTACCCAGGACAGGCAGCACCGCAACGGCTAAGGTCAAGAATGAAGGCATGATATCGGGAGCGAGACCTGGAGCTCAAACTCCTTCTCATGCCTCCCCGCCTCACGCAACGAGAGAGCTGCCCCAACTTATACAGCATAATCTCACCTCTTTAGACCACCGACAAAGGCATCATGCGACTGCATCGTAACATCTCGGCAAGTGTGCGTGGGCGCGGAACCTGCGTATACGGGGTTGCAGTCCGACGGGTCTCGATCCTGTTTTGGACCAGACGGGAAGGAGACCGATGTGCCAAGATCTCGTTTGGTCGCTTGGGCCAAGGCTTGGTTGGGAGTTTGGATGTGAATACGATGATGGCGTCTGTTGGGAGGTTACCTACCTTATTTGGACGTTTAGGCGACATATTCTTGAAAGAAGGCCGCGACAGACAAGATATTGGGGGGAAGTGAGCTACGGGGCATGATCATTAGGTGAGCTCTCAGCTCATGTCCATTTATGCTCAAAGAATGATAAGCACCAGAAAAATGGTTCCAGCCGAGAATATGCTGATGAATATTCAATTGTTTGAAATTCTCATTCGTGACAAGACAATATCTAACCACTGCAAATCTCAAGCTTTGACGAGTTCTACAACCTTCATCTCTCTACTCGTACCGTATATCTTGTTCACCTTCAACCCCGCACCAGCCGCCATCTGAGCCCAATTCTTCGCCGTCCTCTCCTTCCCGCCAATGTCAAGCATGGTAAAGTCATACATGGCCTGCAACGGCTGCGGCGGGTCATCCATGACCATCTCCGCAACCAGCACCCTACTGTCCGATCCCATGGCCTGGCTGAGATGTGTTAACATCTTACCCGATACCTCGTCACTGTAGTTGTGAAGACAGCGGCAGATGAAGTAGATGAATGCCTCTGCGACGTATTAGCCAAACCTGGATCTTCTCCTCTTCAGGGTGATGATAACTTACTCTTGATAGGCTGCTCCCTGTGAAAATCATGACTCTGCAGCTTCACCCCCGCAAGCCCGGGATCAGGATTCGCCGCAACCTGCTTCATGACCTCGTCCCGGTCCTCCAGCGCCACGCGGTCGTGGGGAATGAACGGGTTCTCTTGCAGGATCGCCTTGGTAATATGCCCCTTCCCGGCGCCGACGTCCACAAATAGGATCCTGTTCTTCTGCGCCGGGTCCGCGATCTTCTCCTTGAGCCAGCTGAAATCGTACTCCTTCCCAATCATCGGGCCATGCGTCACCGTGTCCATGGCGTCCATGACGCGCTTCAACCGCGCGGGCTCCTTGTGACAGATCTCCCACAGCGTCTTGTCCGGCTCGCCGTGGCCGTAGGAGTACGGCGTGTGGTTCTGCTGCGTCGGCTCGCGGCGTCCGTAGTGGCGGAAGTACTCCGGCATCTTGACCGCTGTGAGGAACATCTCATCGTAGCTGTGAGTCAGGTGAGTAGCTGCATTTTGAATGAGTAGATTCATGGACTGCGTACTAAAACGTAGCCAGTCTCACTTCCAAGTTGCCAGGTCTATACTTCTTTGATACCTCCGAGTGAGACAGCAACTCCTCGCCCGTCTGGATGAGTATGTTGCGCGCCACAAGAATCCATGCATATCGTCCTGGCAAGTCTGAGTCCTCATGGTACAATCGACGCAGGGCTCAAATTTCATGCTTACTCAGAATCGCTTCATCGGCATCCACCCTCTTCGCCAGCTGCGCGTATGAAATAGTCCCCTCGTCAGGGATGTTCTCGAAAACGCCCCAGTCCATGAACAGTCTGATGGTGACGATTTCAACGTACGGATAGATGCGGTTCATGGCATCGTTGCCATACGGCCGCGTCGCGTATAGAATCTTCTCCGCGATGAGCTCCATTTCCGGGGTTGGTGCACCATCTCGATTTGAGTTGACGAGAGCGGACAACTGAGAAATGAGGCCCGGGAGTTCGTTTGGAGTGATGGCCATGATTGCGTTACGAAAGTTATCGATGTAGTTGAGTGTTCTATGCAGTGAATGATGTCGGTTGCTGCAGGTTATCCTGCTCATGCAGACTTCGCATCGGGAAGACATCCATCTCTTATATCTTCCAGCAATGAAGTCAAACCAGCCGGCAACCATCGCCATCGTAAGCGGGCACCGGCCAGCAGTGGGGCACCGAAGACCGAGCCGGATGGGACGAAAACAGTAACCTTGTTCGCCTCCCCGAGCAGCGACGGCCGGTTCCCCCCACTCCCCGCCCGCGCCAAACCCGCGCCGTCGATAGCGTCCCGCCCCTCCTTCTCAGTCGGGAAAGACAGAGTTGGAAACTCTCGTTTCAGGAACCTTTCTCATCCGACATTCTGCTAATGAGAGCACAAAGTAGGGCTACGTCGGTAGGTGTTCATTGGACGATATGAGCGGCGCACGCACCCAATCTCGGTTCCTTCGGTGGTTGGTTATTCAGCGCGAGGGCGTGTAGAGTATTTCGGCAACGAAGTTTGTCCGCTGAGGGACGGGAACGTGACTTCCCAGTGCGATGAGTCTAATTTCACGTCCGGTTGGCGGCGCGTCCTCGGCATCAGAAGGAAGTGACGAGATGAGGTACAAAATATCCGAGCCAGCCAATTGGACGAGCCCCATGTGAGTGGCCCTCATGCAAATCAGTCTTTCTAGTAATGACCAACTGCAGTGAATAATGTCCAGTTAGTTATGCCTTAGCATTTTGTCCTCGTGCTAAGAATTCATTAAGAGCATTCCGTGACCTAAGAGTGCTACATGTATGTTTGTATTGTACGTATACGTTAATTCAACGAGGCGCTTCATGATCCGGATTTCGAGGCATAAGATTTGAAAAAGTAAAGTGATTTATCCTTGCAAACATGTTAAATACTAAGGTCATAAGAGGGCTGCCGTAACTTATAGTTGCTTGGACTTATGAAGAATCATAAGGCTGGAGGCTCATTTAATATGAGTTGTATTTGCATTTCAAGCGACTCTTCTCATGAGCTATGTATTGTTTAGACTTCAAGATGAGAGGGCCACCTACATTAGCGTAGACGACGTGCATGAGATCCGCCACAAGCCTCAAAGTCTTCCCACTTCCCTAGCCGTCATTTCATGCTCCTAGACGATAAATCAGTCAGAGGTATGATGTATCTCCTTGTCACCAAATAGGGCGCCCCTGGCTTCTTCGGGTACCCTCTGGAAACGAACAACGCACGAAATGGGTCTCTTCACTAGCCGTTGGTCGACTTTCGTCTTCTCTTGTTCTGGCCCCCTCTCTTGTTCTGGCCCCAACGCTCTCTGAGATATCGTCTTGCAACTTGACGATTTCAGAAACGACAACAACGAACCTCTGCGTGGGCTGCCTCGCCACAGCCCATAATTGGGCTTCTCCTTGCCAATTCCGAACCATCTGGCGAGTGTACCGCGCTTTCTTGATATTCATAACCTGTCAGATTGCTGCTGAAGACCCTCCATCCTTCTCGGCCATTAGCACAGTTTCTGTCATCACACCAGATAAGATTCCTCGTCTCCGAATCTGACGTCACCCCAAAGGATTCAGGATCGAGCAGAGCCATCCCGGATTGGTCCCATTCCATACCGTGTTTTGCAGGTGCAAGCACGACAGACGTTCTCGACAGGGAGATCTGATCGTTATTTCTGTCCCAAGAATATAGCGTGCTGCATCCCTCGCAGTATGTCGTGTGTTGTAGAGGCTTCCTTTGGGGAAGAAACTTATAGTCCTCGGCTGTGTCTTTGCCTTCTTTGCAAGCAACGACCCCTGGCAATTTTCCCGTGTCAGGGTTGTATGGAACAATGCCACCGACTCGACTATCGGGCCCTAGGCAAGAACAATATTCGGGATGAAACGGTCTGAGCAGCTGCTTGAGGTTTGCATTGATATGTGGGCAAAATACGCTGCCATATCGTGTTGTCAGTGCCTTTAGTCCAGCTGTCAAGGCTTGGTCGTTCACGCGGTCAGTCTTTCCGACGACGAGAACCGGTAAAGTCCAATGAAACACAACACTAGGTTCTTTCTGAAGCCAAGGGCATAAAGACATTGTTGGAGGGTTGATGTATCCGGCATTGGCGGTAGCAGCTGTCGATATGGCCAGGTCGCTGCAAGTTTGGCATCTCATGTAGGTCAAGCTCTGGCGAGGCGCAGCTCCATCCGCTGCAGAGCCAATCCAATGGCCGACGTCCTTCAGAGAAACCTTGAGATGAGCACAGAGTTGAACGCGACCTTGCGAGAGAATACATTCGCGACCCACCGAGTTGCGTCTTCGCTCTTCCGATAAAAACCACAACCTGGGATGGTACCTGTCGCAGCAGTAACACCACATTATGTGTCCCAGAGTCAGGTGATATAATTGTGATTTGGTGTCGTTCGAAGCTCGATGCTGTAGGCACGGTGTGCAGAACGAAACTTCCGCCGATCTTCGGGCAGTTTCCTCATCTCCTCGGAACCTCGACTTGTCGAGACGCGCGCCCGGTTGAGGGAACCGATTGTTCATGTACAAACGCCAGAAGGTGAACGATACCTGACGTAGCATGAAGAGATCGGCTAGCTCTACATTGTCCATGATGAGGAGTAAAATCTCGACCGGCAGATTGATGATCGGGCTGCGACGCAAGTTCAGTTCGAAGTTGATTTCCCAAGTCGAAGCATCTGAACGCTGCTTTTGAATTTCGTCGAAATCATCAGTATCGAGCTTTCTGGGTGCCACTGAGGCGATATTCTCTGGGGATGCCTGTTGTGCATTTGTTACAGTGGCTTCTGGTTGACTGCGAAATTCGACGTCGTCGTTGGGCCTCGTCCGATGCTCCTTTTGTAAAGGGGCTAGAGATTCGTCCAGCGCTGTTTCGGTTTCGCTCACTAAGGTGCCATGGACAATGGCCCTCGTCTCCTGCACTATCTTAAACAGTAAGGGTAAATCCATTAGCGTCGTTCTTTGGCATGACGACATATTGATTTGCGAACGACAGTTGAAAAGGCTTGGTGGGTGACGGTCAAAAGAGAAAATCAAATTAGGGTCGTGGCGTCTATATAACTATGATTGGACATAAATGAAAAGTGTGTGCGGGCTCAATGCAATGTATGTGGTCTCAATGCCAGAAAGGTAGTTCAAGCCAATGGCCACACAATACTTGCCAGAAGCATCAAGGTAGGCACTGAAGTACAAACGTAAACGTGACTGGAGTCAACTTAATTTTGGAGAATATGCCTGTGTGTCTATTCGATTCTCCCTTGTCTATATATCACCGAAGGCGTAGTCGGGGTAGCTCTAATCAGCTCATCCTCACTTGGCGGAGGTGTCAGCCGGTCAACCCTCCTCGTCGACAGCCAATGTACCGTTCCATATCTGTAGAGCTCTCCAAAGGTTCCTGGTCTGTGATCTGCATCCTTAAAACCCTCCTTCTTGATCAGATCTCCCAGCGCAGGTAGTCCACCTGCTGAGTTATGATACACCTTGTACATGTGGCTGTTCTCAAGCATGTCGATCACAAATTCTTCGGCCGCTTTCCGTCTTTCCTCGTCCGGTTCATCCAGCCTTGTCGTGAAGATATCGATCTGCTTGGCGCCGTCGTAGTCTGTCTTCATGGCGCCGAGAATGCCATTTCTGATCCCTTCTACCATGAACGCCTTCTTCTCGTAGAAGTCGCGTCCATTCCAGCCAGTCTCTACATCAAGAAGATTTCTCGTCCGGTCCCCGATGAGCATCTGGGCAACGTAGTCGCTCATCTGCAGGACCTTCTCTTCGAAATTCCAATCGGCCATTCCGTCGGCGATTCCGATTTCTTGAATCAGTGGGTGCTTGTGGAAGCCGCGTTCGTTCGTGCGATCTCTCCAAAGCTCCTTGAAGCCGTTATGCCAGTTTTTGATGAAGACGGATCCCTTTCTAGCGGCGAGCATGAAGTTGCCGAAGCTTCCCCATTTCTTCCTGATCTGACCGGTGATGATCCAGAGACCGATCTCGTACGGTGAGCCAGGGTCGGAAAGAGCGTCCCAGAACAGATCGTCGAGGTGAGTGTGTAGCATGTTGCCGACATCCATCCATACGCCGCCATGCTCGAAGAGTAATGGGAGCCGAATTAGATCCGACGCATGCTGGGCTTTGTGAGCTCCGTCCATGGTCATGTTGACAAGGCAATCGGGGAGCCAGTCCTTGCTGATGAAGTTGTAGACGTTGTTGGGGGAGCCATCGATGAGATCGACAAGTCGAACAGTCCAACTTGGGCCAAGTTTGCGCACCCAGTTCAGAACGGTGCATCTGTAGCTCGGGTACATGGCGTCAAGGCCTTTGTCCCAAAATGCCCAGACGTTCTTCTCGGAGGTGATGGGGCGGAAGGTATTGAGTTCTGCAATGATATCCGAGTCGGTTCTGAGGTCTAGTTGGGACCGTGGCACTTCTCGCAGGCCAGTAGCCCGATCTGGAATCGTAAAGTGTCGCATTTTCGAAAGTCGAGGATGATATGGAAGACTGATTCGATTTTGTCCTGTTGGTTTCCTCGGGGGAAGACGTTGCTGTTTTATACGAGAAGTCCAGAGCGCGAGGTTTGCTACAAGCTAGCGGTCGCGGTCGATCGGTGCTCGTCGGCCCCTGACCACCATCGACCCCACCAGCCAAATTCAACGGAGAGCCCGCGATGCATACAACATGACCATTGACACTGCCACAGTTGATGTAAAACATGAGTGCGATATTTCATTGGATCCATTTTTGAGAGGCTGATTTCCGGAACAAATCGTAGTCGTCTGTTGAGAGGGAAATGTAGAGGTATCACCCCAATACGTTCTGTTTCGGCTTAGCGGCGATGAATCATCTCGACTCACAACGCCCTGACTAGGCGTGTGGAGCTGCCGCGATCCGCTCAGGAACGCCGTCCATTTCTGTTCGTGCTCTAATTGGCAAAGCCGATCTCTCTGTGAAACACCAAGTCCCAGTGGTCGATGAAATATTCCGTTGTATGTTTTGTGTTTGGCACATCCCACCGACGCTCACGCCTGCGTAGGATTATTGTCGAGGCAGTCGCTTCTCCGATCCGAAGACCTCCTAATTTTCCATTATCTGCGCTGCTATACTTTCTATGTACTTAATCATTATCAAAGATGCCAGTAATAGTAGTCGAATATATTGAAGCATATGAATGTTTGTGATCGCAGGAATAGTAGCAGGAAAAACAGGCGGTCTCCCGTTCCGGCCCCCATTCCGGCCCCCAGCGACGCCTGGAAAGCGGTCCACTGTAATTATGGGGTCTCGGCACAGTGGGGTCGATTCACCGGCATCCGGCTCTGGCATCGGTGGCCAGGTGCCTTAGTCAGACCAGATCTGTTTGCATTTCATTAGGGACAGTAAACACTCTTTGAGTTTTATTATTTTGAACGCAAACACGAGCTCGGTTTAGGGTCTGGCCACTCAGCGCGAATAATTCCTCAAAGACGTGGACTATCACCAACCTTGTCGACTTTCACCGTTGCCAAGTTTCAACTTCCATGTTTGATGTATACCTACTGGACGATAACGAAACGTATTTCGTTCCAGTCGGCATTCACTTAATCCTTTTGCTAATGAGAGGACATACACGTCTCTGCCACAAAGTCGCCGGACCGCGACTTGCTAGCAAATGAGTAGCAGATTTCAACGGGGCATCTCCGACTTGGTGAAGTTTGGTCTACGAAGGTCTTCTATACTTTGCGGCACGACGTTCCTTGGCAGTCTGCAGGTATGCGAAATTGCGGAAGGGTCGGCGAGTTTTGATGTCAGAAACTAGCCACTGCAGTCATGCGCCTCTGAGAAATTTAAGGCTGATTGACTCACCCTCCGTCATCAAGAAGATCTTCATCCTCTGGGAGATGCGAGCTTGTCTCTTGTGTCCTCCTGCTCCGAATATTCCCGCGGGCTTGTCAAAGAGTTGTCTGTAAGACATACCGTGCCTCCTTGTGCCTAACGGGAATAGGTCGACACACGAGGTACTGCCTACCTGCACTTCACGCCGGAATTGAGCATAAGCGCTACGAATCCTTCAACGAAACATATAAGTTCAGCTGAGTGGTGCACTGAAATCCCCACATTGTCGCTGCACGCCATACAGACTCGCCCTCCGCAATGTCAATATCATATCTAAAGTCTTTGCTATTTCGCAATAGCCCCACCGACGCACCTTCAGAGCCATGGCTAGTCCCAGAGAAAGACACGACTGAGGTCTTGACCTTGCCAGATGGTCGCAAGCTCGGCTACTCACAGTACGGGCTATCAACGGGCAAGCCCATCTTTTACTGTCATGGACTTCCCGGCTCTCGCGTCGAAGCCGGTCATCTCCACGAGGCAGCCCTGGAGACTGGCGCCCGCATCATCGCGACGGATCGCCCTGGCATGGGACTAAGCACCTTCCAGACCGGAAGGACGCTTTTAGATCACCCGAAAGACCTGGAACATCTCGCTTCTCACCTTAAAATAAACGAGTATGGAGTGATGGTAAGCTGAGCATGTTATCTCTATCCCGACATGCATTTTCTGACTTGGATATCAGGGCGTATCGGGGGGCGGACCATATGCTCTTGCCTGTGCGCGAGCCATGCCTCGCGACAAGCTGAAAGCTGTCGCCATCGTCTGTGGAATCGGCCCACCAGATATTGGCATGAGCGGAGCAGGGTGGTTTCACTGGCTCGGCTTCACGTACGGATGGCGATATGGCCCTCGCGTTGCCGGCTGGTACTTCTACCGAGAAGGTCAATACAACTTGCCAGACGAACACCGCTTGGAACTACGTCTACAAGAGGCAGAGAAAAAGAAGGCGACTTATCCGAGACAGGAGCATGGCCTCTGGTCAGACAGGGAGATTGTAGCACGGATGGTCATGACTGGTCGGCAGTATTATCGTCAAGGAATTGACGGAGTGAGTCACGACGGGTACTTGTGCGGAACAGAGTACGGGTTTAATGTGGAAGATATCCGGACTGACCTGCCCATGCGGTTGTGGTATGGACAACACGATACGTTTGTCCCTCCAAACCACGGAGTTCAGATCGCGAAGCGGCTAGGGGACCACGCTCACCTCAGACTGGAAGATGACACCCATGCCAGCATATTCTTCCGCTGGCGCAAGGAGGTTCTCGCCGATTTGGTGAACCACATTTAAGTAAAAGGGGGGATGCCCTGTAGCATATCAAGTCGCCGCTCACAAGCCAGAAGAGAAACGTCGCCGCATGCTCTATAACTTGGCAAAACCACACTCTTGAAGTAATTGACACCATTCATGCCTGCCGGGACTAAAAGAGGCCAAATTAAGCTCATGCATTCGGTTAATCGGG
Source organism: Colletotrichum sp. SAR 10_76 (assembly GCA_025327145.1). NCBI lineage: Eukaryota > Fungi > Ascomycota > Sordariomycetes > Glomerellales > Glomerellaceae > Colletotrichum > Colletotrichum sp. SAR 10_76. Next base: position 171,852 of record JAKMWU010000033.1, on the reverse strand, counting down.
CTTTAAACCAAGGTGACTTCCATCCATTTCGCGTTCTCCGTAACACCTTCTCCCTGCATGATACCATCCAGGTAGGCATCGCCTATCAGCCGGTAGCGTTTGTGTTTGCTTGAAGTCGTACCCGCATCCTGTTCACGCAAAACGTAAGGCACTTTACCACCAGCGAGTACCATCACAACATCATTAGGCTGTGCCTCGGCGTCAGCCATCCCCATATCCCCACTGTTCGTGCGTATGAATCTACGTCCGGAAAGATTGGGGACCAATGGGTACTGAAAAGGTTCATTCTTCAGTAGAGACGGGCAGTAATTCTCCTTGGAGCTGACAACATTGTACCACCTCAAGTACGAGTCAAAGTCAGCTGTTGGATCCGCCAGCTTCCACTCCCGATCTTCTTTTAGATAATTGACGGCGAGATTGCCACACATCGTTCGCCAAAATTGAAGTTCCCTTTGACTGGCTGCTCCGTACGATGCGGGAAGACGATCTGGGAGCCTTGCTAACTGACGAGCCTGTTTGACGATCGAGATCGCTCCAGCTAGATCACCTGGGTCTGAGAAAAAGCAAGCATTTCCAACGGTTCTAATCCGATTGATGAGAACGCCATTCACAGTAGCATGACTTTGCAGGTCATCAAACTGAAATCGTAACTTGGCTTGACTCCCCCAAGATGCATTGTAATGCAGAAGTGTCATCTGGCGGTCCCCACATAGGAGATGTGTAAAGCGATTGGTCGGCTTGAGAGACCAGTCCGGAATGAACGACGGTAGATTCAGCGATGTCTTCTTTCCGGGGCTGAAAAAGCTGAAGACATCTAATGTCTTCGTATGCTGTATATTCTGCAGCGCGACGTCGATGAAAAGTTGCTCAATGGGGATGTCGTCATCAGGTTGAATGTTGCTTGTAGGAAATGTGCAATCCATTCCAAGCATTCCATACACCCTGTCTCGAGGCTTGCTACATCGTCGCCACCGCAAGTCGTGAAGTGTCCTCAGAAAACTTCGATCTCCCTTCAATCCTCTCATATGGATCAACGCATTTGTGTGGGTGAAGGCGGCCACAAATCTTTCACCGCATTCGACAAACAGCGGCCCGCAGCATTGATTTGAAATGTGTCGCCGTAAGGCAAGGAATCCCTTTAAGAAGAGGCTTCCCCCTATCTTGGTCGTCTCAAACTGAAATGAGAACCTTTCTGCAACAACGAATTCCTGTACTGTCCATACTCGGAAGAACCACTCCGCCGAGAAGAACTTGGTAAGGTTGCGCTCGACGTAAGGCGTGGAAATGTTCTGACCGTTGATCTGACTCGCGTAAGCAATATGTATACAACATCGAGGTGGCTGCGTACGTGTAGATGCGGCTCAAGTGCTGGATTAAGATGGGCGTCTTCCTGTCGAGCTGCAAGCTTGAGGTATTCGATAGCAATGGTCAAGCCATCCCACTTTTTGCCCAGAAATATGACAACATGAGATGCGCCTTTGTATATCTCACCCATCATCTTTACTTGACTCGGGCGTTCTTTATGATTTTCCTGGTTAATACATAGGGCGTCGATCCAGAGAACGCGATCCGACCGGCTGCGTCGCAGGTAGGGAAGAAGCTCAAAGAGGTTTCTGGAAATCTGAAAGTCTAGTGAGTTGACTTTGATCATTCTGTCGCGCTTTGGGTCTCCCCATGTGTATGAGACTGCCTCATACTGAGTGCTTTTGGTGGGCGAAATTGCAAACAGACTGCACTCAATGGGAGCGGAGTGATCGTTCGCAGGCTTTAATCTCAGCAGGCGAATTTGGCCATCGGCAAGAGGCGAATGAATTTTGCTGTCGCGTCGAGGAGGCATCTTTGTTGAAAGATTTTGGTTTAAATGGCTTGCTAACATGAATTTGTTCTTCAAACAAGTGGAGAAAATGAAGCGTGAGGAAACGTCCAGCGGTAGAGTATGGCATAAAATGGCAAAGTCTGCCGGTTTAAGAAATAGAGGAGAGAGGAAAAGCGCGGCATTTTGCAGTAATGCGATACCTTACTTCAGGGTATGCCTTTTTGGTCAGAGTATCCACAAGCACCGTAGACAATTATTGACACCCAGCCTGGTTCCACTCCTTGGCCAGTACCATGCCATTTATGTTTGCTTCGCTTCGTGTTGGTTCAAGGATATTCACCCCCTCGGTTGCAACAGTTCCATCTTCCTGTGGGGTATCGCAACAGGAGTGGTCTAACATCCCCTGTTCAGCATGAATTCTTATCTGTTTGCTAGCATATATGGAGACAGATATCATTATCATTCAGGCAATCGATTCCAGTCAATGCCTCGAGTACGGCGTCGCATCACCGATGCCAAGCATTACGCCTGCAAGGCCGGCAGCGGACGCCGGGCGAAAACCTGCCCGTCGCAAGGCTATTCACAATGCACGTGGAATACCAGCCAAGTACCGTGACAATAAACAACCAGGGCTTCTGTCCGGATACTAACCAGGACACAGTGACCTCTACCCCGCGATTAACCATGGTTGGCTCAGGATACCGGCCGGTCGTAGACCTGCAGATGAAGATTATTTGGTAAGCAGGTGGTAACCGTGGACAAAGGGAGTCGTACCCGAACCAGTGCCAGCCAATCTATGTCTCGCTTAATTTTGTTGGCTCTCATTCCTGCCCCTCTTCCGAATCGCTCTATCACAGCGGGGTACAATATCATCAAAGAGTCGTCCATCGCCCATTTCTGCTGACGAGCCACCCCTGTAGATCTATATCTTACCATAGCAGCGATCATGGCGGATGAAGGTGCCGTTCCCAAGTCTCCCTCGAGATCTCCGACGAGATCCGACACCGCTGCTCCAACAGCTGCAGGAGAGGAACAGGCTACCAACAGTCAACCAGCGCCTGGCCCCAACATCGACACTGATGAACCGGTGGAGGATGCAGGCTTTTCTACTGACGATAGCTCCACTCAGTCCACCTCATTGTCATCCAGCGTCCGCGACTACAACTTCGAGAACAAACGACGATACCACAAGTTCAAAGAAGGCCGCTACCTGTTCCCCAATGACGATCTTGAGCAGGAGCGAGAGGACATGAAACATGCTATGATTCTTCACCTATGTGGTGGGGCACTTCATAACGCGCCGTTGAAGAATCCCCAGAAGATCCTCGATATCGGGACTGGTACCGGTATTTGGGCTATCGATAGTTCGTGCATTCAAATGCTCTTCTGAAGATTTGATATCAGAGTCTGAAATCGCTGACCGGTACATAGTGGGCGACGAATATCCGGAGGCAGAGGTGACTGGCATTGATCTCAGCCCCATACAACCCGGGTACGTCCCGCCGAACGTGAGTTTCATCGTTGATGACGCCGAGGCTGAATGGCTCTACCCCGAAAATTCAATCGACTACATTCATCTTCGACACATGGCACCAGCCATCAAGAATTGGCCCAAGCTATTGAAAGAAGCCCATAGGTATGCCCGGACTGTGATTTGGAGGTCGATATGCTGACGACAGTAGAGTCCTTAAGCCCGGGGGCTGGATCGAGCTTCAGGACATGAAGTGGACATTCGACTGTGATGACGGGAGCATGCCGTCTGATTGCACACTTCCAAAGTTCACTAGCCTCGTCAAAGAGGGTCTAGAGAAATTCGGTGTTGAACTCTTCGCAGCTGATCACCATATTGAACGCTTGGAGGCTGCGGGCTATGTCAACCAGGTCAACGACACGAAGAAGCTCCCTGTTGGTCAGTGGGCCAAGGGAAATGACCTGAAGATCATTGGCCGCTACAGCCAGGCGGCTGTGTATGATGGCTTACACGCGAATACCATTGCACCTCTTACAAGAGGTCTTGGCTGGTCATCCACTGAGGTCGAGATCTTCTTAGTACAGCTGCGCAAGGATCTCATGAATCCGTCCATCCACTCGTACGCACACTACTATTCGATGTCAGGCCAGAAGCCGTTGGAAGTTAAGTAGTTACTGATTTAAAACTTGGAGTTGTTTTTTAATCACATGCCATCGCCTACATGACTTGTCTATAAGGATGGTCAGCTCTGGGGTGAAACATCCTGCGGACATCAACCGAGGCTAGGACGACATTGAAAACACAATAAGCGGCTTTATTTCGTGATGCATGCTTGAACTTATAATCTAGAAAGCTCTATTAAACCATGGACATGGCCCTTGTCTCTCAGAAATCATGTGGTGTTGCGAGGAAAAGGCGCAGTTGCTGCTTAGAGATCGCGGTGCCGATGTCGTTGCAACAGTTTCATTGCCGGCAGATAATGTTGAGGGTCTGGCGCTGCACCCGCCTCAATGAGGGTGTCAGCTGCTCTCGAATTTCCCTTAATCCTCGCCAAGTGAAGAGCCGTACGCCCTTCAGTATCCGTCTTCTCCAGATCAACGGAAACATGATTCTTCTTCTTTGAAAGCCTGCAAATATTGCGAACAATTTCATCTTTACCGTGTAAAATGGCGAGATGAAGCGCCGTCCAGCCGTAATTGTCGGTCTCATTAACAAAGGCATAAAGCTCCTCGACAGAGCCCCAGTGGCCTCCAACAACAGCCCAGTGGACGGCCAAGCGACCGTGAAAGTCTTTAGCGTTCCACTCAATTCCTTCCAGACCGTGGATGATCTGCTGATAGGTTGATGAGCTTATCCTGTTCAAGTGGGCAAGAACGGCAACGTTCCCCTCGCCTGCCGCCACATGAAGCGGAAACGCTCCATCCGTGCCTTGAACGTCGAATGTTGCACCTGCGTCAGTGAGTGGAATAATGACATTATCATCGCGATAGCCGCAAGCATAATGAAGCGGCGTGTATCCCCGGAAGTCTCTTGAAGTTACGTCAGCCCCGTTTTTGATTAAATATTCCACCATATTCAGGCTTTCTGTCCTAGCAGCGTGGTGCAGAGGTGTAGAGCCAGATGCATCGGGCTGATTAATCCAAGAGATATATTTCCTGCATGTTGCGGGGTTCCCATTGATCTTCATGGCCTCGAGATGAACACTTGTCATGTTGAAGCGTTGCGGCAACTTGGCTGATAGGTCTGGTGGGTCTTTGCGCTGCCTCCAAGGCAGGCACTTCCTCTCATGAAACCTATGACATAACCGCGTCTCAGACTGCTCTACGTCATGTTCAATATCTCTGGGTTCTCTCAGATAATGCAGAAAGCCTTGGTGTCTGTCTTGGTGGGTGTAAAGCGTTTGTAGGTCTTCGAAGAGCTCGTCGTTACCTAGAATTCTAAGGCATGTCAAAAGTGCTGTTCGATGCTTTCGGAAATGTTGATCGAGATTCTTGCGTTGACCAGGGGTCATGTCCGACTGCCAGCCATCGGGTTGGTGACTTTCAGCTTGCTGATCCAACTTTCTACCCTCAACATTCATCAACCAAAGTTCGTCTTGTGCATCCTGAGCATGCTCGATCAAGAAGAAAAAGAGGTGCAAGAAGAAAGCTCTGCCCAGTTGAACTTCCTTACGAAGCTTGACGGAATTCAGATCATCATGGTCTAGAAATAGAAGCTCCCAGTTTTGCGCTTTACGAGCCTTGATCTTTTCCTCACAGAGAACGTCGAAGATTGCGAATGGTACTGGCGCTTTGTCCCAGAAGCTCAAAGGCAATAAGACGCTCAACGTAGCGTCGATCTCAGAGCCAAGCTCAAGGTCGATTAAAGTTTCAATGAGCTTATTCAGGTCCCCATGCTTCAAAACACAGAGTTGGAGATTGCTCCTCAGAATATTCCGCCAGGTGATGTCAATCAAGATGTTCTCAATCTCCGCTCTACCTCGCACAGGAGACCTCAGCGTCTGTGCCACGGAACAGAAGAAGGAATATAGTAAGTCTTTTGCGTAAAGAAGATCTAGTGTCTCCTGAGTTTCGATAGCCCAGTGAGCCCTCTCAGAGCGTTGAGGCAGTAGCTCCGATACAGAATCCCGAGTGCGCCAGAACTCTCGCTCTCCTCGTGGAACGTCTGAGAATGGTCGTTTTTGTGGGTTGAATCCCACAATTCTGCTCGACTGAAATTTCTTCGGCACGTCGTAAATCTCGTCTTTATCTTCTCGGGGAAGTCGGTAGTCGGTTATGTTGAACATGGCCTGCATAGCTTTTGGCGCCCAAAGACTGAGATCTTGACATATCTGGTCTCTCATATCGTTATCCGCGGGACATAGAATTCTCAGACTGGCTGGATATATCTTGTTGCGGAGCCAGCTGTCATTCTCTGAGTTGACGTGTTTGAAATTCTCGGCGCCCTGGCTAAGCTCAAATTCCTCATCGGCTCCGCGCGCAGTATATGCCCACAGTGACAAGACAGCGTCAATGTCATCTGCCAAGACTTTCCAGGACTTCCCCTTGTGAGCCAAACGAAGCTGGAGAGACATCGTCGGATTCGAGGTAGGAGTTGATATTAAGCCATTATGAACCACGTCAATATTCCAGAGAAAATCGCTCGTTCCGTCGATTCCAGTGCCAGTAGGGTACAGAATCGACATCGTCGTTTCCATTGCATTAGCAAGGTTCAGAGCTGTCTTTGACGTCTCTCGCTGGAAATTTGCGAGCTTAGCAAGCTCCCGGCGTACGTCCAACAGCCGCGAACCCAATTGGGGGCTCGAAAGGTTCTCTTGTACGGCTTTAAGTGGATGGTATCGGGAGCCCCACCCCGTAACAACAGCCCATGTTCCAGGAATATCATGTTGATTTGTTCTTCCATTCTCACCATGCCGTAAAAGCGGGCTTGATGCGGTATCTTGTGCGGTTCCGCCACTTGGAGATTCAGGTTCCGTCGGCCGGTTTTCTTCGGTAGAGGACCTGTTCGTCTCCCAGACATGCTGCTCTTTGACTAGTTTCCAAGCTAGCCAGTCAATTTCAAAACCGGCGAGAAGCCTTGACCTCTCAAAGGAACTCGCAAATCCAGGTCTCACAAGAGCTCTTGCGATCGTCATAGCACCTACTGCAGCAAGCTGTGCCAGAGATGCTGCTGCGTTCATCGCCCGCAGGCCAACGAATTGGATGACGAATCCCACAAGACCAATGAGAACCCCGATAATGGCCATGAGTTGCAATGTTTTGTTGTCTCTTCCCTCTCCATAATCTTTCCTGCGACGAGAGGTGATGATTTCAGTTCGCGGCAAAGAGGGAAAAGTTGCAAACGATTCAAAGACTTGATCACTGACGGTCTGCCCTTGTTGTAACCAATATAGACGGATCTCATAGCCTTCGGTGGGTTTGTATCGTTGCTCATGTGTACTACTTTCCACCACACGGGCACACAGAAGCAACCCTGCAACTAACAGGATGGTACCGCTAGCTGCAAGTGGGAAGGCATGTTCGGGAACAGCTTCATCGTCCTTTTTGAAATCATCTCGTATGTAATATGGATAGGTCATGACCGCAAAGAAAGCCAAAACGCCTAGCTGCAGAATAATTCCCATAACTGCAACAATTCTGATAGCAGCCCGGCTATGGCTCTCTGATAGATTGAGGGAGATGTTCGGTGCTTCTGGGCCTGTGTTTCGAATGACGATCATGGAGGCTTCGTTGGGAGGGTCATTGGCTGGTGTAAATTTGGAGCTTTGTAAGCCGGTTTCTGTTGTTGATCCGACAGTAGTTCCATTTGAAGAACCATGGACGGGATGTTGCGAGATATTGCCCAACTCTATGTTGCTTTCCATTGAAGCCGACGCATTGCCTAACACACATTAATCAGAATCTGCGACGAAATGATGGATGAGTGTCTGCCAGGAAACGTACCTCTGCCTCTGCGAAACCAGGCACGAGTGCCTCCCATACTCCGTCGCACGATCGTTGACCCAGCATTGACATCATCTTCAACCACAGAAACGGAGGTTGACAGTCCTTTTTCGCTAGGTTTTGTCTGCCTTTCCCGCTTAGAATTGCGAGCTCCTTCATTAAAGTCAGTATTTTTCCCTTGTGGTGTAGACTACATATCCCCCTACCTTCTAATTTCAGGAGCCCGTCCTGAATCGCTTGTTCCAGTGTTTTGAAATGGATTCTCCCAATAGTATTGCTGTTTCTCTTAGCCGGGTCGTTGGCGTTGTCACCTCTTGGCACGAGGCAAATGTACTCCCATACAGGAGCCAAGCCTTGACACCTAACGATGCTCTCGCCATTATACAACTCGCAAACCTCACGTGAAGTAGAAGACATCAGCTCCATTTCGGCTACTGACGTGTTCTCCTTCGCCCGGCCAATGATCGCCTTCAGCCGCATCGGCCCGCCCACGCGAATAGCGCTTACAATGATGGTGATGATTCCCAGCGGAGCCATTGCCAACGCGATACAGTCTGCCCACCCTAGTGATTGACTCATGAACTGCATAGTCGCTCGTTCACCAAAAAGGGCAAGGACACTAGATTGATTAGCATACTACCCAAGAAAAGGTGCAGAATCAGACTCACGGCGCTAAATCAGAAAAGAGGTTATTGGTAAAATCATCCAGAGCCCCAGCCTGGGCGGAGACAATCAGCGAGCTGAATGCGAGGCATGCCCATAGCTGGCGACGCGCCATTTTGGTTAGTTCCACCAGTGGATCGCTGCCCTCTACGGTAGGAGACTGTTGCTTCTGGTTTGTAGCCTTTGAAGTAATACCGAGAAGGATTGAGAGAAGTTTGGGGAAGGCTCTGAGGGCTTTCGAATTGTGTTGGTATTTGAAGATGGACAAGGCTGGCGCCTAGAGCAGGGGCTCATGCAGGCGTGCTGACTGACTTTGATCACGACGTAATGATTGGTGAAGTGAAGGGGCTTGTTCCGTTTCAATCAATCGTTCCTTGGCAGCTGAGAGAGCCTGCCTCGCTAGCCTAACAGAGCTTTCGCAATTGGTCAACTTTGCAGGGAAGTTGCAGATTCGAGACTGAATGCAAGTGTCACCCAGTATTTTATAGAGGTTGTCAGTTGACGGTTTTACCTGCGATAACAAAATCGGTCATAGTCGACAGTCACAGAACAAGTTATCATGCTCAAGGAGTGAACTGGGGAATTGACAGTCATGCTTATGACGGGCTTAATCAATCATTTGATGCAACCCATGAACCGCAATGTATATACATTCCCTTCCAGTTCACCCCAAGGTTATCTGCTTGAACCTATTCATCGTAAGCAGATAGCCCAAACCTACATAGAGTACAATTCTGGACATTTCAGCTTCTAGAACGACCGCATAAGCTTCCTGGTGAAGGTTTTCAGTTTGTTACTCTGCTAGATAATTGTATCTGCGCATGGGGCCGGGTGGGGGGTGATCACAGGACAACAACAATGACGACAACGAAGACCGAAAAAAGGAAACCCACATGCGATAGGGACAAAAGTGATAATAACAATGATCGAGGTAACAATTACGATATTTAATTTATCAGGTGAACAGCTTATGGGAAGTACTCACGGGGAGCAGAACTCAAGTATCTTGAGTAGACAGCTGGGGACTAAGCGATGCATGCCCTGTGCGACTGCGCAAGACCGAGACATCAGACGAACCAAGTGCTTCATTTGTCATATGGATATCTCTAACGTCGGACATTATTTTGCTAGAGGCCGAAAGTCAACTTCGTGGGCATGCAGTGGATGAGGTGGTCGGACTTATCATCTTAACTCCATAATAGCGGCATCTGTGGAAACACGGGTCCCCTGGCAATACGATCCGACAGAACAGGACCAATTGGTTTTCCGACATCAGATACGCCCACAACATTATGTATGCGGGGATTCTTAGGTGGTTGGTTACCTGTAGAGTTGCGGAGTTTAGGCGGGTCAGTGGCACGAGGAGTGATGCAGACGGCAAGCTTCCAGATTGCTTAAAGACGAGATGAAATGTCGCGATGAATCTTGCTATGACACCAACATTCGTCACCTGTCTTATTATACATACCTGAACTCGCCCCTCCTTTGAGGCTGGGAAAACCCCAGACATACGAATCAGACACTCCCAGTGAGTCGCATCATCATGGCACCAAAGTACACCAACAAGCTCGAGGGCAAGTCTGTTCTAGTTGTGGGCGGAACTTCTGGTATTGGTTATGCCGTCGCAGAAGCAAGCGTCGAGTACGGCGCCAACGTCGTTGTGGCGAGTCGCACCCAGGAGAAAATTGAAAGCACGATCAAGAAACTCAAGGAGTCATACCCGGGTGCTGCGGACAGAATCCGAGGTCACATCGTCGATCTTTACAGCGACGACTGCGAAACTAGCATCACGATGCTGTTTGAGTATGCGACCAATCATAGGAAGGACTTGGTGGATCACGTCGTGGAATCTGCCGGAGAGTTCCTCGCCAAGTCGCCTACGCTCCAGGACGCCACGCCGGGCAACATTACAGACTTCGCCAGAACCCGCTTTATCGGCGTATCTATCCTAGCCAAGGTGGCAGGGAGCTATATGAAAAAGGAATACACCTCATCGATCACCATGACGAGTGGCGTACTGGGCTACAAGCCAATGCCTGGCTTCGGCATCAAGGCCGGCTTGGTCGGTGCCAAGGAATCTCTGGCGAAGGGTTTGGCTGTCGACATGGCGCCTATCAGAGTGAACCTGGTGGCGCCGGGTGCCGTACAGACTCCATTGCTGGACCATGCCAGTGAGAATATCCCGATGGAAAAGGAAGCCGTGGCCAATATGTACCGAAGCTCTACCCTCTTGAACAGGATTGGAGACCCGGAAGACCTGGCAGAGGCTTATCTGTCAATGATGAAGAACTACTTCATAACCGGAACAACCATCAACGTTGAGGGTGGCTTCTTGTTGAAGTGAGAGGATATCACGGAAGAATCCGACGTTCGGCAGGCTGAGATGGCGATGTTGCCGGCTGGAGATCTGACGGAGCTTGCCCCGGTGACAATCCGCTGGAGGTGAAGAAAGGGAGCATCCTGCCTGGCGCCGAGCCACGATCCCAGGCGTCTGGGTGGAGCTAGTTTAACAGCCTTTGACGATGATATCCTTGACATATCGTCGGTAGATGGGCACCTGTTCTGCCACCTCTTCGGAATATCCCTAGCTCAAGACTATGTATGAAGTAAACAGATGATGGACCCAAGCCAACAGAAGAGCTTTGACCAAACCTTGTGTGAACTTTTGCTTATGTAATAGATCGTGATTTTGCTGCTGCCAAGGACCATTTGCCCCTGGCCTTTTCCCCGCGGGTTCTGGATTTCGACATCCTTCAACCCGTCACAACACTGACAAATTCGACCCTCTTTGTCTGTCTCGGAATGACTGTGCCTAGTTGCCGACTTTGTTTCTGTGTCTTACATGGGTGAATGGACTTCCGGTTGACAACGGCTTCACAGTCTGCGCCCCTGTCCGGGTTGTCTCGCCCTGGGAAGGCCGCTCTTCGTCCGATGCCAAACACACAATGGAGGTATGCGATTCTCTTTCTCCAGCAGTCCAATTGCGAAGAAAAGCGACTGACGTGAAGGACGCCACAGTCGTTGAAGTCCCAGCCTTCCGGTGGGAGGGCAACAGTACGACGCTGCCCGCCGATCCCCGATGCGGTCCCCGACAAACACCATCGAGACGCGACTATCCGGAGAGGATTCCGGCCGAGAGCGCGTTGCCTTCAATTGGGAACCCGCGAATGCGAGACGGCCGGATTCGCATTTAGCGAACGAGGGCGATGAGCCGCCATCAATCAGCCCCGGCGCCACGCTCCTGAACCAGACCGCATTCTGGCCACGACGCCGGCTTCACGCTTGGGCCAGATTGTTCATCCCCACCGAACCAACTCCACAAATAGCTCGATCGTACACTTTTGGCAAGGACGAAGCTATAGACGCCGGCGAGGCTGGGATATGTGCTGTCAACATGGCGCGATAAATTGGGAATCGCGTGGTAGGGAAGCCGTCCGGAGCCCAATGGTCTTGGTGGCTGGAAATCTTCAACTCCATTGTCAAGCAAGACATTTTGACACAGCAACCGCCGTCATGCTGCGCAATGGAGTAGTCCTGTCGCCGCGGGAGTAAACCAATGGAACATCAGCGCTAGAGCGATCCAGGAGTTGGCACTCTATGGCAGGCGGGCTATTGAAACCTTGCTCCGCCGATGGATTTGGCACTCCGCGGCGGTAGGCGGCCTTCAAAAATCCTTAGGGCGTAGGGTGATTTACGTCCGAAATATTGGATCATGATCCGGCTCTGTTTGATGTGCGTTTAGATGTGCTACTTGCACGATCTTAGTCTCGAAGATGTGAAGCAGCTTCAGGCACCGTTGGAACCAACGGACCAGTCTGACCAAGTTGTCGGATCCTGCACCCAACCACCGCTTTTGCCTGATGTTGAGAAAACGTCGGCGAATCGGCGACGTCACAAAAGGTCCGAGGCGCTCCCAAGTCCTTTGCGCCACGGCGCAGCCCGCCGCACTTCAAAGGGCCCGTGGCTTTCATGCCAAATAGATGATCCCTTTTTTGGTGATCGATGCTGCAGAACAAGACGCGCTCTGACTCAGCCATGATACCATTTCCCCTCGAGCTGTCGCCGAATCACCTTGATGACCCCAACGGTTCTGCATCTTCTCACGTGTTTTCTGCTGGCTAATGCAGCCAGAATTGTGCTAACATTGGGCTAATTAGCACCGGCCACGCGGTAGGGGATGAAATCAGGTGTTCCGTATCTTCGGAGCCGATTGATGCGAATCGTGGGTTCAACATTGCAGCCGATTTTTCCGACATAGAACGGGGCCAATAGTGACGATGTCGAGCATCGCGAATAACTCGGGGTGCATTTGATATCATGATAGGGGGCCAATGCCTGTCTGATACATCTTACTTCTTCCGGCGCCCAAAGCAATGGGCCAGATCTGCTAAGGAGCGCCGATCCAGTCGCGACCACTCACAGTGTCTCACTCGCCCGAGAGCCCCCAGCACTATTACAGTGAAAGAAAGAACTGGGTGATAATAATGGAATAAAGATGCTCATATTCCGGATGCGAATGAACATGGGGGGAGGAGGTCGTCACTGGCCCACTTAGCCTGAAATCGTAGATCTTGACGGAGCACCACCTAGGGAGACCCCGGACTGCCTTGGCCCCGGCCGGTCCGACGCCGCGGCTGTCCGAGCGAACCCTCTCTACCAAAGTGTCTCTGTGGTGATTCGCCAATTCGCGTCGCTTGCACCACGCTGCTGCAGGAGAGCCGGTGCGGGAACGTACTATGGTAGGCGAGAGGTGTCTTGCAACTGTGCTGTACGCTGCAGCGTACCTTCGTTCGTCCCATGAGTGCAATGCTTCTCCGTTTCTCCCCCGACATTCCCGGAAAGGAAGGACAGTCGTTAGGCGATGTCCCCGAGTGTCACTAGGCCCGTTGTAAGGTGTGTTGCAGTGTGTTTCCAACATGAGGCCAAGGAATCCCGCAGAGCACGGCCCATGTGAGTTGTGATGGGGGAAGAGCTGCCGAGGACGGCTCCGAGGTGCTTCGCTTCAGTCCTCGTATCGGGAGCACACGTGTGTTTGCATTCCGTGCATGCTGCACGCTCTGTCCAGACGGTGTCCAGAATGCTGCAGAAGAGGGGCTAGAAAGAGGGAAGAAGCAAACGAAGAAACGGGTCTGGAAGAAAAAGCAATATGCAGAAGTAATTTTGTTCAAAATCACGTACGCAAGTTCAGCCCCCCGTTCACGAATTGCGTATGTATCTCTTTCATTTGTTTTGATTGTCTAGGGGGTGGTTTTTCATATCCATCTGATCGGCTGATCGGCTTGTGGGCCACTTCTCATCTCCATCAGCTAGGGAAAAGTTGGGGAACTGCTCAACCGATTCACGACTCTGATCTGATTCCACTGACACGGGGAGATGAGAGGAGGACGCAGAATAGACTTCTTCCGTGAATAACTTTGTACACATTCTCTGTGGCAAGGAACTGAAGGGCTTGTAACAGAAAGTTATGCCCACCAGCCCTGCATCAGCAGATCATGCCCATCTTTGTTCCCCTCATCCCCCAAAACTGCTAGAATGCCAGTGCAGACTGTAGCAAGTGAAACAAGTTCGCCAGCGAGCAAAAGTAAACTAGTCTATCCCAGCCGCTTCCGGAGCGACAGTACCACGTGTGCAGGGGCCCGATGCTGACGGCTAACAAAAGAAGGTCGAACCAAGCCTACGGGGTGTGGCGTGCATCGAAGTCTGGAGCTACTTTTTGTAGTTTCTGCCCTCGAACCCCCCGGTCGGGTTCATCTCGACAGCACTATGGGCGAGACCGACACACATGCGGGATCATTTATCATACCCTTCCCTCCCTCCCTCCTCTGCTCAGTCTCCCCCTTCTCGCATGTGGTTTGTCTGACATTCAACAACTATCCCTCGGGTTTGAAACCTTTTTTGCCAAACGATCTCAGGGCAACTGCAAACGACTTGACGCCTCGCTCAACCGGCCTACGCAACTTGTCGAAGAGGGAGGAAGGGGGACTCGAGTATGCGAACGGGAGCGAACGCTCCCACATCAAGTGCCAATGGGCTCCATTCTTGATCTGCTCGGCAAGGCCGACAACCTCAGCGACCCCATGCCGATATTGAACGAGCGAGCTGCAGTGCTTGGCATGGTTATTTCTTTCCTGGTGGTCGCCTGGATCTGCGGCATCTTTCGACTTTACGTTCGATTCTTCGTCGCCCATTGCCTGGGATGGGACGACTTTTTCGTCGTGCTGGCCATGGTAAGTCGTCATCATGACGGGAACAGGTTGCGATTCGATATCTGACATCCATTTAGCTTTCCAGCTTAATGTTATCAGCAGCGACATGTGTATCAACGAATTACGGTCTTGGTCAGCATTTTCTGACGCTGGGCTTCGCTGGTATGGTCGCATTTGTTAGGGTAAGAGTCCTCTCTACGTCGCATTGACATCCCGTCTGACCACTCCCACAGAGTTTCTACGTATGCGGTGGCGCATACGCGATGGCCACGGCCTTAATCAAGCTGGCGTTGCTGTTCCAGTATCTGCGCATGTTCGAGGCCGGCTCGAAGTCGCGATTCATCACTCTGGTGGTTATCTACATCACCGCCGCGTGGGGTCTGGCCTACAGCTTTCTCGCCTTCATCCCTTGCTTCCCGGTCTCAGCGTTCTGGAACTTGACAACCGTTACGAAGGACAGATGGGCTTTCGGCTCACACGACCCCGTCATCTTTGCGCGCACTTTCGAGAGTCACGTCGGCATGAATGTGGCGTTGGATCTCATCGTCTTCCTAATTCCCCTTCGTCTGTTCTTGGAGCAGGGCCTGAAGGCGAAGTCACGTCTCGGTCTCTTGGGTCTTTTCACTATGGGCGTTCTGTAAGTTGATCAATGTTGCTACCTTTGGGTGCATCCCACTAATGCAATCTGCAGTGTAAATATTCTGGGAATTTTCCGATTGATTGGCATCAGCCACTCCCAAGCCGGTACATATCCGACCCTGGACCCCTCATGGTACGGTTGCGTGCCCATTGTTCTCGCCGCCGTCGAGGTCAACCTCGCCACAATATGCGCCTCACTGCCGATCTTCTGGCCCGTCCTCCAGATGAACTTGGGCAAGATCTTTATCACGAAGGAAATCGAGATCACATCTGAGGTTAGGCGATTCAGCGGCGACGAAGAGATGGTCGGCGAGCTTGGTGATCTTTCGCCACAAAAGTCATTAAAGAGTCTCGGCAGAGACCCCAATCCGAGGTGGTCGGACATGTATGCCCCGTCCCCGGATCGTTCGAGGGCGATGAAGGTGCACGTTGAGGTGGAATCAGGCCACAAGCATGGCGAAAAGCTATTTGTTTCTGAGCGTTCCAGGCGAGTTCTTGACGACCACGAGTCGCAAGAGCATATTGTTTCTTCCAATGTTCCATACGTTTAGTTAGATGATACCACATTTGATTTTCCGTTTCACCATTCAAGCATTCTCCTCATCGTCCGTCACAACGAGTGTCATGTTCACTTTCTAGGGGTCCAGAGTGACAGCTCATCCTTCGTAATTACGCCCGTAAATCCAGCATATGTCTCAGCCCTTAGAGGTTTCATAGCCTTGGCGATGAAGCGAAGCCTTTGTCAGATTGAGGAGGTCTCACTTCTTTCGGCCGTCTTCGGCGAAATGAGTCGCAGTTCGTCGGTGATAGGACCGTTTTTTGACTGGCTCGCGGAACTCTATCCGGTCACACTGACATGGTGGCTGACTGCGTCTTTGTCCCGAAACTCTAATTCCAGCCTCAATCATCCTCGATGCGCTTTCTTCGGAGCACTTTCTCCCTATGCATTGCTCGCAAGTCAATTACATTGAAAACACAGTATCATGTCGCCATCTAACGTCGTTCATTGACCAATAACCAGCTATTACTATTACCAACGGTCGTAAACCGTCGTTCGAGATTCATACAACCCCTCACTTGCAGTCGTGCTACTTTACTGGTGCGGCTCCTAATTGGGATCACTGATACTCGTAACAGAAGGGGCCACCCCTGATATCCATCACATCGCTCACCACCATGTCCTTGCCAAAGTTGGGGAAGCTCAGCGGGTATTGAAGGGTGATGTTTTCATATGGCACGTCCCCAAAGAAGTTGAACGGGTAGGCGAACATAGCGTCTGGGCCGCCAATGGCAGTTTTGCGCGCAGGCCAATCTAGGGACGAAGCGTTGTCAGTCGGCAGGTTTCCGAGTCAAAGATGTGGCCATATTTCTGAACTCAAATTCATCGCATGATGCCCGGCAACTGATGCAGGCTGAAAGGGACCCCCAAAATAAGGAAGGCGACATACCTCTGCGCTGCCAGTCGTTCCAGATCTTGTCCAGGGCGCTGTGGATAAAGTAAAAGATGGGATCGCCAGGGGAGGAGTACATGTCTGCGTTCTGGACAGAGTTAGCTGATGCTTTGGCCAACTGCATTGCTTTGACATGAACTTACCTCTCCCACTTGACCCCCAATGCCTAAATGCATCCCAGCATGAAGGGTTATGCCGCTGGCCTCAAAGCTGTAACCCTGAATATGGTGATTGAACTCATCGTAAATAGGTGCAGAGAGAGCGCGATCAATGACTTCGTCGGCAAGCGCTGCAGCGACCAGAGTTGGGCTGAAGTCACGTCTCAGGCAGTGGGGTTGGTATTCGACAGAAGCGCCTGCGCAGAGAGTTAGTCTTCAGTTGCGTTCACTAGGTGAACCGTGAGATGACTGGCATACCAAGACCCATGGGGACAGTCAGGTTCGCAAATGGGCCCTCCTGCACACATCCTAAAAACACGTCAGTTGGGTGTGTCGTGACTCGTGTCAAGTGTTTCACGAACCTCCGCCCGTTCTGTTAGGAATTTCCGTTGGTGTCTTAGTAGGGAACTCTTCAGGGTCGCTGAGGTCTTGGATGTACGGCCCGTTCCCGCCGAACCCATACACGTTATCGAAGATAGGGGAGGTAACGAAACTCTCCGCGGTATTGTCAAGACTGATGTCCCAGTATGGCAGACCGCCCTGGTAGGAGCATTTGTTTCGCAATTCAGACTCAAAAAGGTATAGCAACCACCGATGCCAACTACAACCTGTCAGTAGGAAACTCAATTACGAGACAAGTGGCTGTGTTCTCACGGTAGGAAAGGGCCCTGTGGGATAAGTTAGACTAAACCATCTCAGAGCTTGTTCAGAAAACCACTCACGTTGAAGTGCACTTGCTCGGTGACTCGGATGTGCAGACCCTGGAAGTCATCGTATCGTGACCTTGCTCCAGGCCATAGTTCATTCCCTTCGGATGGGAGAGACATCAAGCATTTTACCGCCCCGATGTAGTCGAGCCTCTGCTCGAGGGAGAGTTGTCGCCACTCATGCCTAATCAAGGGGTTCCTGCAGCAGGCTGGGCCAGTGCTGTTGGAAGGGGCCGACGCCACGCCACGAACGGACGCCAGAGCGAGAAGGTGTGATACAAAGACAGAGAGGGGCTTCATGATTGCTCCTTGCAGTAAAACGGCCGAGAAGACTTGAGATACTCGAGAAACCACAGCTACTCAGATCGTCATTTGACCAGAATCAGATGGGGGAGTATAATAGCTATTCAAAAAGCTAGGTGAACAGGCTGGATATATACAAAGGTTTAGTGGCGATGAATGGTCTGCACCAACGGCAAAACATGCGAAGGAGCAGTTGAGCAGGCATCTACTAGACCCTGGCGGCATGAAGATTGGGAGGCGGCCGCTGCGTCTGGCGAATGTGATTGATGGCCATGAAATCTAGCGCCTTGGAACACGGCTTACTTGCTGATTTCAGAATATTGAAAGGGATCAGAATGCACGTTGGTCGCATCGCATATCAGCAGTCATGGATGCCAGCAAACATTCAGTCGCTGGGTTGGTCACCAACAGGGTCTGGCTCGATCGGATGATGAGTGGATGCTGCTGATGGACCCGCTGTCGAGGCCCTGTCGCTCAACGAATCTCTCATCCTTGCTTCAAATACGGATACCTCGCAAGGACCCTTTGGGGCGGTGGCTGGCACTGACTGCCCACGGGCAGAGAAATGAGTTACGACTCAGATAAACGGCTTTGTGGACTCGAATCCCCAATGCGCAATACGGGTTGATTGCGATCTGGACAGATGTTCGATCTTTTCACAGCTCCTAACTGGCAATCTTTCCACCTTCAAGTCTCTCGACGAAAGGTTTTCATCGCAGCAACATAAGAATACTACATCCAAAACCCAGACACCGGAAGCGCCCGGAAGCTGGGGTCATACTCTAGCGTGCGGCGTTGAAAAAAGGTAGGGGCCCTGCCCGTTCTCTGTGCACCAACAGCGCTTCGTGGAACGTGCTTCATTTAAGAGTCGTTTAGAATTGCGGAGACCAATGGAACCCTTCATCTTGACCGGAGGAGGAGTCCGGGGCCAAGCTGATTGTGGGACGCTGGCTGGCATTACACCGATAATCACGGGAAGAAGCCCATCATTGATCTCTGTTGAAATGCGACAGTTCTAGAGTCAGCCGCATCATAATATCAGATGAAAACATAACGACATTCTAGATTATTCTTTTCGCAATTTCGTTCCAAAGGCCATATCTGGATCCTGATAGCGTCGAGGACAGGCGTGGGAAAAGACGTAAAGAGAGAACTTTTCGGCCGAGCTAAGTACTTCGTTGGTATCTACAAAACTCTCAAGGGCCTAAAAGAGATAGGGAAGCATTGTTTCGTCCTAAGCCTGGTGTTTGGAAATCAAGCGGCCCAATGACTGGTCGACTGATCCATGTGAGTGCTTCACTGATTTTGGCCGTCGGATAGTTGTTGGAACCATTGGAACGGGTTTCGGGCCTTGGAAACGAACTGTTCCTGGGTCTGGATCCTTTCCAAAAGGCTAGGTTGAGATCAAAAAACTCACAGGAACTGCAAAAGTGCATCAATTTTGTGACAAGGATCGGGGCATCGAGCATTGTCTGGATGCTTCATCTCCGGAAAGAGGGTGCGCTCGCGCAGGCGACATCTTCGGAAGCCTTCCGGTGCAAGCATTTTGTTCTTGGCAGATAAGGGGCTATCCAACATCCATTGTAAATTGAAAGGAAAAGTCCACGGAAACCAACGAGCTCAGGGAATTGGCCACATCCGTCGGGAATGTGGATGTGACTGATCGTGTGGTTCACTTTGTTGGAACCGGCGACCTGGTTCAGTGGAGGCGGGCTCTTCCTCCGATCATAGACAAGACCTCGGGAAGGTAGCATTGAGAGTGGACTGTGATCCTGGCTGCTGAACCGACATGTACAGACCTGACGATGAAAGATGTTCAACTTTCGCACTTCATGGCTTGTGCTTTTCGGGCCTGTATTCTTCCTTGATGTAGACAACACTGATCATCCTGGATAACGGTCTAATGATCAGGCGTATCATGCTAAAACACTCATTGGCAGCAATTGGATTGCCAGTAAAGGGCGAGTCTGGGCGACGAATATTTGCAGGTCCAGACGATGAGTGAAGTGGCAAAATTGCAAGCCTTGGCTTCGACTTGCCAAAATTTTGGTTCATACGTGGCCGGGGTTCTTCCACCAGAAACAACCAACACATGTTTGACCGAGCTGCATAGACGAGACTCCGCCTTTCTTCTTCTTGCGGCGCAGCTGTGAAGAACCTGCTTCACGGATCTTCTCCCATGCTCGCCTAGGCTGAGCTATGTAACATAATCCGCCACAGTTCAATGAGGAGAGACCTAGCCTGAACAGCCTTCCAACTCTGGCCTTTCCCGGGAAACCTGATCACTTTGGCGCCGCTGAATTTCTCGAGCGACTAACACCCACCAGCGTTCCAACTTATTATCTCGTCTCTCTTCGGGTCTGATTTTCTCTGACATATTCTTCTCTATCTTCGTTTTGCTGTGAGAACCCTTCTTCTTGCTAGTTCATGATGGCGGACAACACTACCGCTGTCCATTTTAGGGACTCGCCAGGCTACGCAGGTAACAAGACCCTCTATCTCAACACCGCCCTCATTGTTTGCACTACCCTCGTGGTTGGTACAAGGTTGTACGTCAGAACGTTTATGTCGAAGGCCTTAGGACTGGACGACATCATTGCGTTTGTCGCGTTTGTAGGTTCGACCTTATTTGGCGAGTTGGAGTGACCGTTCTGACAATGTTATTGCTAGGGCTTTGTGATTGCACTCTCGGCAATGGATATTCGCTGTAAGTGGTACGATTGGACCGTCCGTAGACTGGATACTGAGACCGGAACGTAGTGGTTCAATATGGCAGCGGAGCGCATGTCGACAATGTCCCACAGAAAGATTTGGCAATATGGTTCGAGGTAGACTCTCAAGCAATTCCCAAGCAGTCAAGAGCTAACAGTTTGGATATCAGTCGATTGTTACACAGGTCTTGATCTACTTTATTGGCACCGGGCTGATGAGGCTTTCGATCGTTGCTTTTCTACCCCGCCTCAGCCAAGACAGTAAGGGCTCGTTGCCACCAAGATCATTTCTGCTCTCGTCGCTAATCCCAAGCTAGAAACCTACATGATTCTCGTTTGCATCACTGGACTCTTCGTGATCGCCCAGACGCTTGGGTGCTTCATCTATCGGTTGACCGAGTGCAATCCAGTTGCGTAAGTCATGATGTCGAGGGTAGCGGAGTCAAGGATCTTGGATTGTACTGACATCAACCGTATGCAGGGATATTTGGAAGCCTCCTTTCATGCCAGGTCTTGACTGTGTGCCCCCGGAATCCGAAAATAGCATGATGGTGGCGCACCAAATAAGTGGCCTGGTTCTTGACCTAGCCTTAATGGGGCTCCCGATCTGGGTCGTCTACACCAAGATGCTCTTCACCGAGAAAGCCTTTCAGGTCATTCTCGTCTTCAGCGTGGGGATATTTGTGATAGTGACGGGTTGCATCCGTTTATACATGTTGACAACCCTCCTTTTCCTGGCCGATCCGTAAGTGCACATCAGACCAAGCCCAGTGCTGGCAGTTTGTTCAGGGGCCGACTGACCTTCCAACCCAGGACATTCAACATGTCAACCATCGGTGTCTGGACTGACCTTGAAGGACACATCGGCCTATGGGTTGCCTCCTTTCCTGCTCTTCAACCCATCGTCCGTATTATTTCATTTAAACTGGGCTTGAGGAGCAAGCTACAGAGTTACGGAAAAGACGGTCGATCAAACGCTGGCGGTGCAGCACGGTCCAAGTCCGCACCTTGGTCAGGGGTGACCAGAAGCAAGGGATACGTGCGTAATGGAAGCGGTGCCGACGACACCGATAGCCACAGTGAAAGGGCTTTTGCACAAACCATAGGCGAAGATATGGAGCTGGATTCACGTGGGAATAGGTTGACGGGGATTCAAAAGAGGATTGAGGTTGAGGTTCGGGTCGATGAAGGCCAGGGCCACACCACTGGCCCAAGCTATCCACCAGGCGGTGGCTCTAAAACGTGGCTTGCCATTTGACGTTGTATGACACTGGCTTGGATTCACAAATGGGCAGAATGAGTTGTAGACACATTGGCATATCTAACTTGAAATCAACTGATTGGAATTTCAGCAGAGCTGACTTAGAGCGATGTATGTAGTAACTTAGTCTCATAGTATTCAGATGCTCTTCTAAGTAATCGATGTTATATCTATCTCCCCTAGATCTTGGCAACTGCCCGGTAGCAAGGATAGTCACCACGGTCCAGAGAATTTCGAAGCTCTCTGATCCGCTCCTCGGTCAACAGTAACGATGTAGGGAAGTCCTTTGGAAGTTTTTCTCCCAATATCATACATGCAGCAGCCTGACTAGAGCGGAACGCCTTGACCATACCAGTAGCATGATAGGCACCACAGACAAATTGATGGCTGCGTCCCGCGAAGGGAAGTGGTCCGATGAACGGAAGGCCGTCTTGGGTGAAGCTGACAATGCCGGACCAGGAGTGATCAATATTCGTAGCTGCATCCGCCTTCGGGTTTGCAATGGCCTCGAAAGGGAAGCCGCGCAGATGTGCGTGAGGTGCTAGATCAGTCACAGTGTCGTCGCCGGTCACGGTACGTCCTGTGCAAGCGCGACCAGTGACGATGCCTCCGTCCTCGCGTTGGATAAGGTAGTCGTAGTCTTTGCGTCCATAGCGATACCAGACGGAGTACTCCGGAACTGTTCCAAGAGGAGACTGTCCATTGCTGTCGGCCGCCCAGTGAACAACATTTACACGGACTGGAGAGACGAAGGGCTGCATCTCGGGGAGAAGATAGCCCATCCAGGCGTTGGTAGCGTGGATGACCTTCTTGGCCTTGATGGTACCGCGCTTCGTCTTGACGGTAGCAAACTCCGCACCGTCGCGATCCTCTATGGACTCCACAGCTGTGTTGGTCTGCATGTCGACCTTGTTTGCTCCGATGAGGTTCTCCCAGACCTTGGCGATCCACTTGTAAGGCCAGACAGAGCCTGCGGGGATGGTGATGGCTCCGATGCAGCGCTTCGATAGCTTCATCTGGTGCTGCAGAACATCTCTATCGGTATGAACGGTGTGAAGAGCGGCAAGGTGAGGTGCGTGCACGCGAATGTCCTCTAGTGCCTTGAGGTCTTGTTCGAAAACTGCTTGGTCGTAGTAGGCCTCAACACCAGTGGTGAGAACCAAATCACAGTCTGCACCGTCTTCCTTCGTTGCTGCAGCGATGGCGTTCAGGTGACTTTGCTCAAATTCAGAGATCTTGATTGCCTCTTCAATTCCGAACTGGTGTTTTCGCTCGTTCCACATCGAGAAAAGCATTGTCTTGATGTGACCTCCATTGCGGCCGGTAGCACCGGAGCAGAGAGTTCTAGCTTCGAGGACGACGATCTTCAGGTCTGGCCTCTTTGCACATAGAGTGCGGGCTAGAGTCATGCCGGAAATACCGGTGCCAATGATGACGAGGTCGACAGGGTCTTGAGGCCATGGTGAATTGTGGTTGGCATAGGCGCTTGGGTTAACGTGCCAGTATGGCTTGGTCGAGTTGGCGCGAGGAAGTCCAGGGTTGACCACGCCTGGCGGGTAGATGCCTTCAAGTGCTCCAGACATTTCACGGCAGCTATATATGTTGAGTCAAATGATCTCGGGGAAAATGAAGAAGAAGCAGACCGAATGCACGGATGAAGAAGCGGCGACAGCGAAGGTAGCGGTAGACATATTGGGGCGTTCTTTACACATTAAATGATGCAGTAGTTAACCACGTTTTGGTGTGTACGTAGACAGGCCTGATGTGCCATGAAGCTCAACATGGTGACCATGCCAACATCAACCCGTTTTGGGAAGGTTTAATGAGACCTTTGGGCTCTCCAGTCTCCACCAAGCAATTCTGGGCCGGTCTCATCAATGGTGGGGCATAGCTGGACAACGGCATTTCGTGTCTTGCTTACCCCGCGTCACCCCTCCATTCTGCAGCTTATCTTCCTCAGCTTCGGCAATGGAATTCTAACACTTCTCATGCCAATCCACCCATTCGTTTGATAGATTTCCGAATCTCCGCCGGTATCTTCCCGGTGCCTGGAAAGGTGGAACTCTCGATGCTCGAAAGGAAACCCCAACTGAGGTGGTCTCTCAGCTCTATCCCAAAAGAGCCCATGAGGTCTCCTCAAGGTCTCTTCGTACTTTCTCTTCCCAGAAGGACACGTGCTAGTCCCAGTCTCCCAACATGTGCATGGTTCATCCACTCAACATGAAGCATATAGAATAGAATTACACTAGTCGTCGGAAACCCTGGCGCACCCTGCTAGGTTGCTGGGTTATCGGTTTTGTGACCTTGGTTTGAGAACCCACTCGTGAATCTCGTAGATAGCACATTATTATCGCAGCTACGTAACGGCAGGGCGAAAAGATTTCTCTTCCTTTCACTTACACTTTCCTATTAATCCAGCCTGCAAGATGGGTCACACAGTTCCAACCGTGAGTTATGTCTTCATTTATCTCCGTCTCTTATCCTAAACGTGTATTTTAACCATGACGCAGTTGAAAGATGGTACTCTTTTCATCCAAAAGTGCCACATCGATGGCCAATGGACATCAGCAGCCACCGGTCAGACTTTCGAAGTCCACGATCCCGCCACTGGCCACTTGGTCGGAACATGTCCCGAGTGCGATGCGACAGATGCTGAATCGGCCATTCGCGCAGCCGAAAATGCGTTTGGCTCATTCTCGCAGCTCACCGGTCGACAGAGATCCAAGATACTGAGGAAGTGGTACGACTTGATGGTGGAAAATCTCGATGATATTGCCATCCTTATTACGTGGGAAAGTGGGAAGGCTTTTGCGGACGCCAAGGGCGAGGCAGCATATGCCGCCAACTTCCTCGAGTGGTTCTCTGAAGAAGCTACAAGATCTTATGGCGATACCTTCGTCCCGACGACAAAGGGAATGCGCGTTCACGGGATCAAGCAGCCGATTGGTGTTTGTGGCCTGATTACGCCCGTACGTTCTAACATCACTTTGCAAGACGCAAAACATGCTGATAACTTTCTCTTTCGAAAAACAGTGGAACTTCCCGGCGGCTATGGTGACTCGCAAAGTTGCTCCAGCCCTTGCAGCAGGCTGCACTGTGGTGCTAAAGACTCCGGGTGAGACGCCATTCACTGCCAATGCGGTAGCGGAGCTGGGCAAAAGGGCTGGTCTCCCGCCAGGAGTTTTCAATATTGTCACTGCTTTGGAAAACACGCCCAAGATCGGTCTCATCCTGACCACATCGCCGGCTGTGAAGAAGGTCTCCTTCACTGGCAGCACGGATGTCGGAAAGCTCTTGATGAAGCAAGCCTCTTCGACTATGAAGAAGCTCTCACTCGAGCTCGGCGGCAATGCGCCCTTCATTGTCTTTGATGATGCTAAGGACATCGACTCCGCTGTAGCCGGCTGCATAGCTGCCAAGTTCCGGAGTAATGGGCAGACCTGCGTATGCGCGAACAGAATCTACGTTCAGAGTGGTGTCTATGAGGAGTTCGCAGCTAAGCTCAAGGACAAAGTCGAGAGCAGTTTCAAGGTCGGCCATGGATTCGATGCTGAAATAACACATGGTGCGTTGATACACGTCCGAGCTGTTGAGAAGGTGGCCCAGCACGTGGATGATGCTATCGGAAAGGGGGCTACCGTTTTGACCGGGGGTTTGGCTATGCCCCATCTTGGAGAAACCTTCTATGCCCCGACGGTGTTGACTGGCGTCGAAGACACTATGGATGTTGCGGCAGCTGAAACCTTTGGCCCTGTCGCCGCATTATTCAGCTTCGATACGGAGCAAGAGGTCATTCAGAGGGCCAACTCTTGTCGGGTAGGGTTAGCCGGGTATGTTTACAGTGGAGATCTCGATAGGGTGTATCGCGTGGCAGAGCAGTTGGAAGTTGGAATGGTAGGAATCAACACCGGCCTTATCAGTGACCCTGCCACGCCGTTTGGCGGTGTGAAAGAGTCAGGCTTCGGTAAGGAAGGCTCCAAATATGGCATCGATGAGTATTTGGTTACGAAAACCATCACCATATCTCATTTGTAGATGTAAATTACACAGACTTTCCCAATAGTTTGCTAATCTACAAGTTTGGTACTCTTCTGAGACTTCATGCATCTTAGAGTGTCGTAAACAAACGTCATACAGTCTCAGCGTGCATGCGCCGGTGATACGTTAGAAAATTGCCAGGCAAATGGTCTTCCATGTCAATCACTTGCACTAACGGCCTTTTCACATGAGAAACAACCCCGCTTCAGACAGCAACTCCGTCCACCTCGCTCCTCGGTCTACTTTTGCCCACATAAGGGGCAGTTGGTTTATGCCTCTGAGTAAGTTGGCAAATCGGCTGCGACTATGATGCCTCAGCAAAGATCTTCGAAAGAAGGCCCGATGACTCTCTAATGAGCTGGCAGCCGCAACCAAGAAGGTTGCCCAGACTAGGACGTGGGTCCCCGGCTCGTGTTCTGGAATTTGCTCCAGAGTCTCTTTGAACACCTCAATTTGATCTTTTGCATCTGGTCCAACTGCAACGCTCCCCGTTACCCCTTGCAAGTATATATCATGAGCTTGTTGCATCACGCGAGCGACAGTAGCAACGATAGATGAGTCTCCGGCCTGACCTTGGGAACAATATCGAATACAGTCGAAATACTGATCCCACTGAGATTCGGAAGCCAACGTTTCAATACCAGCCAGCTCGCTGATGTATGGTGCGGCGTACACCCTGTTCCTGATGTCATAGTCAGCTCTTGTTCGATCTATATAAGTATGAAAAGCAGGTTTTATCAAGTTGATCAGAAAAAGGATTTGTAACCACGGTTCGAGTTGAAGTCAAAGATGGAGATGACTGGCGACGAAACTTACTTCCGCACCTGGCGAACTAGGAAACCTCCTAGTTCAGTAGCCCCTAGCTTATGCTCGCCGCCAAGAACATTGGTTGCCGAGTGCAACATGCTGAGGATTGTTGAATAATCTTCCCTTCCGGTCACCATAGCCGCCACGAGTAGCACAAGGACCGCAACCGAGATAGCTTGGTTCGCTTCATAACTGCAACCCGCGAGGTTGCTTCGCTGCCGCAGGCCGTCAATGGCTAGGTTGTAAAGGGCCTGTGGACTATGGGGAGGCTCCTGGCTGATATGCTGTTGTTGAGAGGAATATCGCAACCCATTCGTGTTGGTCTCTAAGTACCCAATGCAGTCTCTGTTCATACCATCTCTATGAAAGGCAGATACGGCGAGCACAGCGTTCATTACCAGCTCATCTGCATGGGCCATTGGAAGAACGATGTATCGCCAGCCATTGTGACTTCCATCGATGGCCACCATCTCGCCAGCAATATGTTCAGAGACTTTTCAGGGCAGCAGAGTCAGCAAGGTTTTAAGATTGGAGCTATGAATATGCGATGTAGTGGGCTTCATTACTCACAGTGCAAAAGCAGCTCTCTCTTCCAGGAAGGAATGTCGTCCATGAGGCATCCTCTGAAAGCTTGGTCATCTTGGCCAATGACGAAGCCTATCAAAGGAGGACCAGGTGGTGATACAAGGTCCCGGCGATTCAATGACATTTCTTTCTCAGACATGTTATGCAACTCGTATGGGTCAAAGGACCCTCTGGATTCAGTATCGAAAACGGGATCCACATATGTGTTGGTGTACTTTAAAACCTTTGCTGGACTTGGAGCATCAACACCTTCGCTCACGTCACCTATATCCGAAGATGTTGATGCATTGCCCCTCGTTGGTTGCAGACTCCAACATCCCGCTTGCAAATGGAAATCTCCAAAGTTTCGCTCTCCAGAATATTGCTCTGAAGATAGGTTTTGGGTTGCCTTCGTCTTCTTCGACTCTTCTCGCCTGACAAATACAGCAATCAGCACGTATGAACTATCAAATTTTGGGAAGCAGAAGAAAATCAGGTCAATACTTTTCACATAGGCTTTCAATGGTCTCGCCGGCCCATTTTCCGCGTGTGTTGACGCCATCGGCAAATCGTACTCTCACATTTGCATCAGTGCCGCTGCAGTCCAAGCCCCGAGAGCTGCACTTCATACATCGGGGTATCCTTCGGTCGCATGAGACGCGACGCTTCGAGCATTCATAGCACCCTGCATTATTTTATCTTAGTTTAAGCTAGCTCTACGAAATCTTGAGGAAGATTGACCGCTGAAACTGGTAAATAAGTTGGCTCACCTTTGACTTTTGGGCGGTAAGGACGCTTTCGTGGGGCCATCTCATGTCCTTCACAGCTAGGCTGTGTCGTCCCTTTCTGTCTTTGCGTGCTGCTTACTGTGCTCGAAAACGCGGCTCAAAGCCTGTCACCATCAAATCGGGAAGTAAACAGGAGATCAACGGTTGTAAGGAGACCTTGAAGTTGCACATCGGATGTTCAAACAAAGCCTCGCAACTGGGATCAAGATACCCGAAGCCTCCGCTTCCCGGCGCCAGTTGGCCACGGGGACCGCCCGCTGCTGCGGGGGAGACAGGGATGTGGCATGTGCATTCAGATGCTGTCACACAGTGCTATCGGGCTGGTCTCATTTTACTTACCCGAATGGGAATGCGGGGCAGGCTCATGTCATTAGAAAACACCGGAGACCCGCGTCGAGCCTTCTTATCACCAATAATGGCGTATCTCTGGGATGAAGCCCTATCATCTATCATAGCCGGGTCGTTAGAGATCGGCCCAGCCTCACTCTGTCCGATAAGGGACTTATTGAAGTACCTGAACTTGTATTCAAGCCAGAGACTCGCCCATGTTAGCGGCCTAAACTCAGGCACTGGTCTTGAAGTTGCGACCGGGAGGGTGGGGCGATCAACGACTGAAGCTTCCGCAACTGGGCAACAAATTGCACGAGGTACTTTACTTCAGCCGCGCCCCGGCTTATGTCCCCGCATCGGTACTGACGTCAGCTTATTAGCTACTGCTATGTAGAATGTTTGATGTGGTTTCGTGGGCTTCCGGTCTTGTTCCTCACGGCTTTGGTGGTCATTACCAAGATCAAGTGAGGTCTACCTCACTCCTCGGGCACCCTACACATTCAGGATTAGTGCAAAAAATAAAAGTCATTACTCATGCTACCACATTTTGGAAAAATGGAATTAGTGAAAATTAAATAGAACAGACCAGAGCCGATGCTACTTTTTACCGCATTTACCGACTTACACAGTACATGAGGCGAGTGAAGGATGTGGTGTTGCCAGTCTTGATAGTTAATAAACTATATGTCGTTAGGGACATGTGTTACAAGAAGAGACTACGTCTGGCAAATCCGGTTATTGTACTCAAGCACATCCTGCTTCTCCTCTAACACAAAGATGAAAGCATGAAGTTCTGGTAGTAAACAACACCAGTCGTCGGGTACATGCTGGTGATCTCAGTAGGTGGAGAGGCATATTTGATAAAGGTTCATGTTTACACCAGTTGCGTCTGGGGAATCTGTCTGTCTTAGCTGACAGATTTAGGCCATGATGCTATCTAACTCGCGCAGGGGGAGCTTGTTCCAGCACATCTTCTCTATCGTCTCCGCTCAATAACCACCACTCTGTCTGAAAGTTCATCTTGGTTGACTGAGGACTGAAGAGATCCAATTGGTGCTACATAGAAGATAAATCTACGTTCATTGCTAAGAAGGGCAATCCCAGAGGGGTCGTGGCGCCGAATGCGGGGTCGGACTGGCGGGGATCTAGTAAACTTGCAGTAGCCAATGGCCAAGTTGCAATTATCAGCCATGTCGACGGTCTAGCACGCCTTGAGAAACTGTCGGGAGACCATCCAGAGATAAAGAAGTCTGAATCCCATGGTTCTGAGGCGAAATGCTGTATTAGGAAGGAAGCCTGAGACCGAGGGCGTGTTTCTAAACAGCGAAGGTGCACACTCACATCCGTGCCATTACTACACCAAGGCGGATGGTATGTGACGCTACCACACGTGTTCCTCAACGTAGGTCCTCGTGTGGTCGAAGCTGAAAACATGGCCGACATTGTTGCGCCATCAGTTGAGCCAACGCGAAAACTTTTATGGTGACACGTTCATGTTCTGGATTCATGTATTCTCAAATACCTTGCATGGGGAGCTGTCTTGGATGAGCTTCATTGCCCAATTTCATCCTAGCTCCTGCTACCCCTCACCCCTTGATTCAAAGAAGGTTGTCAGCGTTTCTACCGTATGTATTGAATGTCAAAGGTGTCTCGGGGGTGGTGATTCAACAGTCGGATGAGTTCGATCAATGAAGCTTCATGAATTATTAAAATGGTTTGACCATCCGTGCTTCGCATCCCTAGCAACTCTGTTCCTCTCCTCACACAACAACACACGACCAAAATATCTGACTTCGTAAATCATCCCATTCTCATTTCTGCTTAAGCTTTGTCCATCTCATCCGCTAGTCACAATGTCCGTACCTCTCAAGATCCCCGAGGGCAACATGCCAGCCTCCTGGTATCGCGAGCCCGCCTTCTTCGACTTCGAGAAGCGCGCCGTATTCTCCAAGCACTGGTTGATGACGACCCATCGATCTCGCCTACCAGAGGCAGGAAGCTTTCTTCGCTTCGAGATGGCTGGCTTCGACTTTTTCCTCATAAAGGACAGACAGGGAGAGGTTCACGCATTCCACAATGTCTGTCGTCACCATGCCTACCCCATCCTCGTGGACAAGGACGGCCGCGAGGGCAAAAAGCTCATTCTTAGCTGCGGTTACCATGGTGACTTTCTCCACAAGACTCCTTCTTCCAGGCACACCTTCTGATCGTGGCTTCGCAGGATGGTCTTACGGTCTCTCTGGCAAGCTTGCAAAGGCTCCCAAGTTCGACGAGGTTGATGACTTTCGCAAGGAAGATTACAGCCTCTTCTCAATCCACACTCATATCGACAAACTCGGTCTCATCTGGGTCAACTTTGATGCGTCGGACAACCCCATCCCATGGAAAGAGCTGAACGAGGGTACCGACGAGCAAGATCGTTTCCAAGATTTCAACCTCGACGACTACGATTACGAGCGCACTTGGACCACCAACGGCGACTACAACTGGAAATTAGTTGGCGAGAACTACAACGAGGTGAGCGAACACAGCTGCGAATGCTCTCAAGTGGTCCGACACGTCCAACAAATCTTTCATACTGATTCATACGCGTAGTGCTATCACTGTCAAGCATCCCACCCGGGCATCACCAAAATCACCAATCTAGACCGCTACTCAGTGGAGACGAAGGGACCCAACAAGGGGCGAATGGAACACTTCCCGCCTAACAGGGATGACATCAAGCCTGATGATGTTCAGTTCTTCGGCAACGGGGCCTTCACGTTCAACTACCCCAACACATCTCTGAACCTGTCCACGCCGTACTGGTTCCTCATGCGCGTCGTTCCCAAGACACCCACCACCGTCACCACAGAGTACGAGGTGTATCGGAACAAGAACTCACTGCGAGAGCATTTCGAACGCGCCGGAGAGTTCTTCGAGGGTATCGAAATTGAGGACTTCCATCTCATGAACGGTGTCCAGAAGAATCTGGTCACCAACGTGTTTGTCAACGGTCCCCTGCACTCGAAGCGCGAGTCGGGCACTATGGCCTTCAAGCGTCTTTTGAAGAAGGACCTTGACAAGCATTGGGAGGCTGAGAGGAAGGCTCGGGCTGAGATATATCCTGCCAGGAGAAACACTCAGATTCACCCCAGCATCAATGTGGAGGAGAGGTTCTGCGGAGATATATGTGCTTGTCGAGCTGCTGCGGAGGCTGCAGCATAAAGGAAGAAAGGGACCATGTACTTCTATGGATTCAAGTTGACCACCTCAAATACATTCTCGCGTAGTCCAGCCCAGCCTGTTGAGAACGAAGAATGATCATATCGATCTGTATACAAGGGTTCAAAGAAGCCGCTTAGCTTCAGTGAAGTCAACGGTCCAGGAGGATTGAATTGTTAGTCAATTACATAGGGAACCTAGTATACTGCTACTGAGAAGCAAGAAAGAACGAACAAAAACCCTAGTTCCAGTGCTAGCCATGGTGTTTCGCGCTGCTGCATAAGTTGGCACCAGCGCCCGTGGCAGCCTGTAAAAAAGCCCAGCTCATCAAAGGCACCCAGCCATCACTTTCCCAAGTCACTATTCGAGCTCACTCCATGTTCCTCATCAGCTCTCCCTCGTCTTCTCAAACCCCCCAATGGCGGACAGGACAGCGCACTTGACTTGGCCCTCGTTATTTCCGTCGGCTGGGACTCTTTAGCGGCGTTGCGCTGCATCTTTGAGTAGTATTGGACGATCTCCAGCTTCCAAACGTAGGCTATGGCTACCAAAAGAAACAACAGCGGCACAACGACTATCGTTTTGTCAGCAACGTGGCTTTGGCACCAGAATAGAGCGATAAGAGATCACTTACAGATGACATACAGCGACCAGGCAGGAGCCGTGAGGAAAGATGCTACATCAAGCGCGAAGAGTGACGTGAGTAAGGAGAGAGGCAGCTATGAGACGAATACGTTAGTGGGAGACTGTCTCATGAATGTTCTGCGTATTGGAACGACTCACAAACCACACTGTGACAAGAGTAAATATCAAGACAATCTTGCCCTGTTTCACAGCTTCCATTCCTTGGAGGTTGGCTATATCGCTCTCCACAAGCGTCAGAGTGGTTTTGACCTACGAGCCACTTGTCAATTGTGACCTTTGAAGGTTGTTGACCGTTACTTACCGCCGCTTGGGTCTGCTCCGCGAATCTGTCCATCTCCCTGATATCGCCGAGAATGTAATCGGTCTCAAAATCTCCGTTCGCAGAAGGCCCCCCCATTTGACACTGGACTTTACGTTGGAACGTAGCCACGGTTTTTAGGATGTTGAGCTCATCCCTAATATCCTTAATGTCGCACAACTGACGTGCCACCTTCCCAAGGGTAGAGCTGAGATGACCCATTGTCTGTTCCGTGGATTTGCCTTTGTTCTTGCTAGCTTCTCCGTTGCTGGACAAGTGGTGGTGACCATATGCCTGTTTGAAAAGGCTTGACTCTTTTCTTCCCTGCAAGTTTCGTCAGAGTCCCATAGTACTTGAGCCTCACGGGTCTATGTTGCTCACAATTTCGTTGATTGAGTCTGAGAATATCTGTCGGATGGATCGTTCTTCCTTAGGTAACCCGTTTTGCTGAGCACTTGCTTGAGTGCTGGTAGAACCATCGGTCGTGACCTTACGCTTTCTCTTCCTTTCGTAAGCCCCGATGCAATAATTTACGATAATCTTGCTCATCTCCGTAGCCGATGAAGGCCCAACCCGTCGGCTTCCATTTTTTACTTGTTTTTGAAGATGCTCGAGGATATTAGTGAAAAGGTTGTCTTGGATATCATTCCTGGCGGAGGATGTGGATGTTATGATCCATTCTGAGGTAAGCTTACGTCAGTAGCTGGTCCAGACCCATTTCGACTTATACGGTACATACTCTCGTCGATGATCCATATCCAAACTTGACTTACACGCAGGACGGGCCAGTAGTTGAGCTCTTGTTTGCCTCCTGATTTTAAGTATTTGGTGATGACCTGATCCTTGTTCCGATAATTTCTGTCTTTGCGCGAGTCATTATCCGATGTAAAGTGATAATAAAACTCATCTAGAGTTGCTGGTTGATGGATGACTGAATCCTTGTACGCTGCGAAGAGGCTCTGTCGTAGGTCGATCTCATCAAGAACCGACCTTTCTTCCGGAAATTTCGCCTCAGTTTTCGGCCTGGAGTCTCGGTCACTTTCACTTTTGTGATAGGTTGAAAAGTACAGGTAGGGCATCTGGGAACACATTAGAACTAGTTTCTGCATTGCATGCGTACCTACGTAGATGGCCGAAGCACTGATGCTTTCTTCATTCTTCTCGTCGGCTTGGTGGTCGATCATCATGCTCTCAGAATGAGGGGCGATGAATGATACTCTAGGGACTTTCCCTTCTCCTTTTGACACCTCACCACCCGAACCTCTGGCTAAGCTCGCCATGTTTCTGTCATCCACTGGTGAGAGCAACCCCGTATCATATAGGTACTCTTCGTTCGCTTGGGACCTAGACCGGCCTGTTTCTTCATCTCCGATATCTTTTACGATAAAGCGAACCTTCGAATTGGAAGGAGAACCTTTGTCTTTGACGACATAACGGGGCCTCATGAAGCGTGACATTGAGGTTCTGTCTGGAATCTCGATCCAGCTGCTACGCAAGAATGATGCAACCTTCTCGGTTTCATCTTTGCAATCCTTCTTCTTAAGGATTTTCTTCACGGCATCCTGTATTCAAAGTCTCAGTAATCCGGCAACAAAAGCGTTGTAGACTGCAGTGCCAATCTCGGGTTGTGTCAGAAGCTCTCACCTCCATCCATGTAATCTAGCTGATGTTAACATTCTCCTGACAGCTTGTGCTCACATACGAAGAATAACTTACGTTGCTCGCCGGTAAATGTATCCACGTAAAATCCGGGCCAACTCTGAAGTTGACGCCAGGGCCGTGAGATGATAGTTGCTTGTGAGTATTGGGGTTGTACTCGAACTTCTGAAGTCTCT
Source organism: Colletotrichum sp. SAR 10_76 (assembly GCA_025327145.1). Classification (NCBI taxonomy): domain Eukaryota; kingdom Fungi; phylum Ascomycota; class Sordariomycetes; order Glomerellales; family Glomerellaceae; genus Colletotrichum; species Colletotrichum sp. SAR 10_76. The sequence continues at coordinate 137,515 of JAKMWU010000033.1, read as the reverse complement.
CAACAGTCTGTCGAACATTTTCCATCTCATCTGAATCGTACAATATTTCCTGCACATTTCGGAACTTGAAGAAGTTGTTTTGAATGATAGCGGCCTGGAAGCGTTGGGAGGCCTCCTTCATTGGCCCAGTTTGCTCTGATATGTCCCACGGGTTGGTTCTTCTCTCGGCCTTTTCCGGATAAAGGTAGTCCAAGATGTCCTCCAAGTCTTTTAGGTCTTTCAGGTCTCGATCTCCATCTCTGTTTTGGTCAGATGATCTCTGCTCCGCCGGCCCTCTTTGTCGGTCGGGCTCACTCGGCCGAGGAAGTGAAGCTTGAGTCTCTGCTCTTAGCCTTCGAATTAAATCTAACCCCCGTTCTCTGTCCTGGTCGACGACGCTGTCGTTATCGCCTTTTTTGTTCGATCCTACTACTCTAAGATAGGTCAGCAGCACTCGGGGTAGACGAGCATGAATTGCCCATTCAACCAATGAGCATCTGTGGGGATCAAAGTTCCCTCGTATCTTCCCTGCTAGTTTCAACTTGGTGAAAAGCTCCAAAGCAGTGGAGTGACGCTCCAGGCGGTACACAGTCCAGCAAAGTGGCTCGTCGGCCTGTTGGCGTGTTCGGTCTGTAGCAAAGAGTTCGACGAGGAATCGTACCAAACCTTGGCTCTCAGAAAATGGACAGTCATTATCCTTGTCAAAGCATGAATCGAACGCTGTCTCGCCACGAATGTTTGATTGTAGAATCCTCTCGGGTTTCATCAATTGAATCAGGGCTATGATGAGGTTCTCGTCTCTTGGTACTTTAGGATCCATTGCGTAATGCAATACTGTATTGTCTTCGAAGTCAATCGCGCTGACATCCGGACCAAGCTTCAGCAGCTCTTTGGTGATATCCGGAGTCGTTAATGAGTCGTTGGACGTGTCATCGAGCAGACGTCCACCACAGAGGAGCATGATGGGTGTAATTCCCTCCGAATCTGGCGTGTCGATAGCTGATTGGATATCCTTTGGGGATTGTCCTACTATGTGGCGGAGTAGCTTTGCCACGATTCTGGGTTGGTTCTGTCGAATTGCTGTCGTCAAAGGTGTCCATTCCTCAAAGTCCACCAGACTAAGGCTTGCACCGACCTCTAGAAGGATATCAATGGCACCTTCAGTGCCATGATACACCGCCTTATTAAGCGGCGGCCATTCAGACTCCTTGTAGATCTCGTTGATGGAATGCTGATGTGGTTTAACGAGCGCTCTCAACAACTGGGATTTCAAGGGCCACTTGACAGCTCCATCGAGGGGATACTGTCCATCGTGACCTCTCTTGGCAGGATCAGCTCCGGCGCTCAACAACGCCTCAATAATCGTGTCTTTGCCAACATCACAGGCTGCTTGCAAAGGTAACCACCCGGAGTCATTCCCAAGCTCAGGGTCGGCTCCTGCTTGGAGAAGCCTAGCAGCCACGCCTTGAAACCCCTTCCAAATGGCGAGTAGAAGAGCAGTTTCCTTGGTATCCGAGCAGCGAATGTTGATCAAAGGCTTCCATTCTTCCAAGTTTTCTTCGAGACCCCGCAAGGCGGACTTGTCATCAGCTGCAGTGTTGATCAGTCTGTGCAAGGGCGTCTCTTCATATTCGTGCTGCGCTTCGTCAGGGACATTCCCTTTCTGTAGCTCTATTAGTACAAGTAGACTTTCGTGACCAATGACTGAGTTACCAACCCTCCAATTTATTATTTCTTCGAATATGGGAGATGTTATGTGGCCATCGTCTCTTCCGACATCGTCGTAGACGGTTTGAACATGTAACAGCCCCGACGGTTCGATTCTATGGGGACTTTTCCTCTCAGAATTGCCTCCGGAATTTGAAGAACCATGCATGGACATGGCTGCGGGTGGGAAAGGTGACGGAAGGTGAAATAATTCAACCCCAACCAGCTGGGTTGCGGCAGTCTCTTGGATAAAGAACATCGGGCTACGGGCGTGCAAGAGACGAACGCGGACGCTCTCAGTCACTGCCAATCCATACAGCCCTTTTGGAAATGATATGACGAATAATACGCCCAGAAGCGCCAAGGGGGGGACATTACAGCAGGCTCTGGATCTTACTGACTGATGCGTCACATTTTGTTCATTCCTGGGCCGTTCATTGGCCAGCCTTCTCCCAATTCATTGCCTTAATGCGAGAAAGACATGCGAGCTGATCTCGGCCTGCCTTTTTAGTTAAAATATTGATTATTAGCGTCACTCTCTCTTACGAAAGCCATCTTCGTCTGTCCGAGCCTTGCATAGTGCCCGAGACGAATTCTCAGTTAGTCCATAGCACCATGATAGCTGCCACATCGCCCAACCGTCTACCCATATTCACGTCGTGTATTTCAAGCCTGATTCCAGTGTTCACGCAAGTTTGTCTTGTAGCCATAGAGGTATCATGATGTTGGCTTGTCTATCGAATTTACATATTCTAGACTTTCAATCATCATCATCATCATCATCATCCTTCTTTCCACCACCGCCACTACCGCCCTTCTTCTTATCATCATCGTCGTCATCACCACCATCCTTGAATGCATTCGGCGTTGCAGCGACCGCCTTGGCCGAGCCTGCTACCGGTTGCCCTGCAGTCGCAGCCACCGCCGCAAACTGCGCCGTCCTCGCATTCCCCAACCTCGCAGTGAACGGCCCAAACCCACGCTCGTGAAATCCGAGATTCGCCCCGGGATCGCTCGGGTTCCTGACTGCCTTCTCAGACAGCGCCCATCCCATGACCGCGTTCGCATTCGTGGCCTCCGGTCCCAGTCCCAATGTTGTATCGAGGCAGTTTTCGCAGAGGAAGGTGTACGTGAGAGATGTGGCGTTGACGGAAACGCCTTCGGCGATGGGTCGAACGGCAAAGTTGCCTTTGACTTCGGGCGGGTTATCTTCGTCGGTTGCTTGTCGAAAAGAGGCCATCACCCCCCCGGCACCATCGGGCCATGCGGCCAGGATGAAGTTGCCCTCCATCTCACCGGTCAAGCCCATGGCGCCCCATCCGGCGCCGTTGACGAGAGGGAAGGAGAGTTGCCCTATGAAGGACCCGGCTCCGGCGGTTCCGTTCTGCTCGGGGAGGGCCATGGCGAAGGCGAAGGATGTTCGAGCACCGAAGAAGCGCTCCATGTTCAGGCCTGTGGCCTGGTCCACGAACGGAGCGCTCTGCTGGGCAGGGGTTGAAGTGGCATCGTCGCCTGCCAAGGTGATTGTGACGATGGAGAAGAAGAAGAGGGCGAAGATGAAGAGTTTTGAAGAGAGGAGGCGAGATCGGAGGGGGAGTGTTTGGGATGCCATGTTGGGTTGAGTGTGGGGCTATGTGATAGAGCCTTTGTCTAGAATTGAGTGATTACAATTGAAAACTCGGCGGCCCGCGCTGGAACGAAACGAATCTAACGACGCGAGAACGAAGGCGCTGGAGGGCTGGAGACTCTACACGAAACCAAAGACCGCGAGATCTCCATCACTATTTATCAACTCGAAGTCTGTAAGACCTATCTACCCCTCATCTCAATTTTCGCCAAGAAGCCATCGCGATGTGACAGCTTCGTCTCATTCCCGCCCAAAGACCGGCTTGGTGAGGCCATGTTTGGGCTTAGATTAGCATCTACCCAAACAGCCATCAGATAATGAAAACTGCAACCGGCCCCCGTTCGGTGGGAAGTTGGCTAACTTTGGCGAGGAAATCCGGGGGATTTTCTCGGCTGCTATTAATAAACGGACCAAAGAGAGAAGGTGGTGCGGCAGGTTTTGGCGACACACTTCATGTCAAGGTGTCTGACAGCTGAGTCGTTTCGAATTGCCTGGGGTGGGGGCTGGTCGCGCATCAACGGCGGTGCGCAGCCAATTGGACGGGGTCGACCCTGAGCCCCTTGCTGTTTCATAACGTGAAAAATCGCGAATAGCTTCAATACGAGGCGGAAGATGATGGATCAGATTATCTGTTGGAAATACGGATGCAGGCTATTCGTTGCGGTCCTCTTCAGAGCTGCTTCCGAGGTTGAGGTGTGAGACTCCGCGGGTAGTCGACACTAGGTGGGGTTTCAAAAGAACTTCCACCCGCATTGTCATGAGGCACATGCACTTGTGAAAGCTAGGGTTTCTTGAGTTGCATCATAGTTGAGAGAATTATGGCCCCCATTTTGAGATTTCCACGTGAAGCCCCCGCCAAGATCGCCAAAGACGTCGACTGGAACTGCCCAGGCTTGGAGGCTTGGAGTCCAACAGTTGCGCCAAGCTTTCGGGATCGCGTCGACTTGTGAGTTTTTGACATTGAGTCTTGGCAACGGAAGATGCAACTTGAGAACATCAACCGTCCATCATATGGCATATTTTCCACTTGCATCGACAATGCATCACGGAGGCAGCCCTGCGTTCAATGAGCGGCAGCGTGCTCGCGTGCCCTCTTACCCCTTCAGGTCGCAGAAACTCGGTAAAGTTCCACCAACAACCCCGCCAGCGGGGGAATAAACTATTCAAAGATCTCCAGGCCTAAGAATAGCGTTCCGCCAGAGACCGTCCGGCCACCTTCGGGGATGGAACGGGATTGAAAAGGGCACCCGACAGGAATAAGAGTAAAGATAAAAATAAAAGCAGCCGCGTCTGAAATGAGGGTCGCGACGTTTAGGGCTGTCCAATGGGGTCGGGTCTCATGTCATCTCAACCGCTATCGTTGGGTGCTGCCAGCGCTGTTGGGAGGAACAGGGGGTTCGTGGTTAGGTGCCCTGTCGGCTGGAGTTCCCCTCGCGCAGGCTGGGGTTGCCCCGTTCGTCTGATCGGCTCAGGGGTGAGAGGACCACCTATCGACTGTTCTTGCCCGTCGTCTCTGGGATTGGACATTCTGTCGATCTTGGCGCGGACGACTCGGGTATTTCGGATTCGTTACTGGGTGTATTTGGCCTGGCCAAGCATTTGGGGGTTGTACTCGGTTGCGAGGCAAGCTGGTAGCGATGTTTGTGGAGCGTGACCTACGTGTGTGATTGATAATACGGTGAGGCCTCTTTGCAAGTGGGAGGAGGCATGTTCAAAGACAACCTAACGCAAGCCCATGGGAAAACGACTCTGGCAGATTGAAGGAGCGGGTTCTGCTGGAAATCGGTGATCGGGCCCTTCACGTGAAATGGTTTCATCAAAGGTCAGAACGATGGTGTGCCATCTGCTACAACTTCTCACACATTGTATGCAGCCTCGACCAGGTTGAGACTACTTGAGGTATCGTTGCCCGCACTTAAGAACAAATTAGATCACAGAGAGTGACACCTAGATAGAACTAGTACAGCTTCACAGTCGGAAATATGCCAGCGATTGGTTTTCATGTGTAAACAGAAGCTTGGGTTCACAATTCTCAGGCGATCAGTGTGTCTAGGTGGATTTCGCGTAATATTTCCATGGGACATGCCACGCTGAGGGGATTGCCAAAGATCATACGGGGCTGGTACGAGTTTCAATGTGGAAGTCTGTACGCAGAACGGATTAGAGCCTTCCGTCTGCTAAGACGACACCCCAGAACTTGTCAGTCTCAACTAGAGTGATGACCAGGGAGAAGCAGTGCCCCCTTCAGCAGAGTGAACTATTAGCCGTCGTTCTTACTATCATCGAGCAAACCTTCAGGTTTCCCTCGGAGTGAATGCTTGGGTGTTGAAGCCAATGGAGTGACTTAGTCCGTCGTGAAAACAGATCTTCCGCTGTTCCTCTCGGTTAATGTCTCGATTAATAAATGCTACTCGCCGCTTTACGGTTATATTCCACAGTTTTTATGAATGAGTTGTGCTATTCGGGCGTACCTACCCACCTCTAAGAGGAGTGTTATTCATATCGCCCTATCATCAGTATCCACCCCAACAGCAAAACCTTTATGAAGTATAGTCTCTAAGGTAATGAAATATCCAGCAAGTAGGTTTGATAAATCCAATGCAACAGCACGATGACCATGCTTATTCTTCCGTTTATCGGCGCTAGAAATGGGCTCCGCATCTTGGAGGGTCCAGACTCACAGAACATAATCTAGGACACCGCCAGCCTGACCATCCCCGCCTCAAAGCGGGCTCATTAGATTGAGGCGTTGTGGCAGAGTGGTCTAATGCGCAAGACTAGAAATCTTGTTCCTTCGGGAGCGTCTGTTCGAATCAGGCCAACGTCGATTTACTTTTTGCTCTTTCCGTCTCGAGGTGTTGTGTTTGTTTTTGTTCTGGTCCATGATTTTTCCCTCTCTGAAAAGACATGCCAGATTCTGCTCCTGCAAATTTTGTGTTGTGGGGCCGGGTTGAGACACCGCAACGGCGGGTGACTGAGAGGACTGGCAATTGGGAGCCGGCCGGAGTGAAAAGTGGGACGCCGTCTTACACCGGCCCCTGCCTTGTGCTTCCCCGGAATACCTCGTGTCACAAACTGCAAAGACGAGATTCTTCCTGCTCTGACCTCAAATTTGAGTGACTCAACTCAAAGACGCCACTATGTAAGGCATCACGCCCATCTCAACCCCTGCGCAAGCAACCTTCCTCGTGTCTCCCATCCAACCTGGAGATCTCAGACACCACGACCCATCCCACAACACAAAATCAGCCTTACACCACCACGAAAACGCCCAGTCACCCGGCACCGTCTATCAAAATTTAATCTAGATGGCATGACTCAATCCCGCCTTACCAACTCCCAGTCCCAGCCGTGCCAACACATACCCTCCCACCCTCGCCTCGATAAACCCTCACCACACATCCCGTCGATCATCCTCTCGTCAAATCAAGCTTAACTCTTATCCCCAGCTAACCTCGTCTAATCACCGACTCAAACACCAGCTCAGCCGCAATGCTCCTCACCCCGCGATGCCGACAAGGGTCCAATCGCCCATCAAACGCCGCTAACGAGCGCCTCTCATCTCTTTCCCGTTGTCCAATTCGTCCGCGACCCTCAGCCGCACGCGCCGTCGCCGTTAGGGGCGTCCATCACTTCCCCTCTCCAAAAACGCTCCTCTTCACCACCTGCGTGCAAAAAGAACGAATGCAAAATAAGCATTCGGGGCTAAGGTTCGTCCGGGCCAAGATAAGCATAACGAAATGAAGGCTGTCAGTCGCTTAAATCGCCCGGCTTGGGAGAGGGGAGGAACAGCCTGCTTGTAACGTGTTGAGGTATGTTGCTGGGGTGGACTGCTTGTCATTTCTTGGCGGGGCTTTTTAGGCTTCAGCTTTTGGGTGTTTCTGCCTTGAAAAAAGTGCCATGATGTCTGGTGCGAATTGGAGGTGGGAAAGAAGAGTCGAGATACGCAGTGCTTACATTCACAGCGGACATTGAATCGGTATCCCATGCCGCAGTCATACTCACAGAGACTGCTTCTCCGACAGACGACCACAGTCAAAGAAGGCAACACCGCATCATGTCAAACAAACCTCGTGAAAACAAGCTACAATGTGGCAAACAACCCTGCGTCTCTTGGCTCTCAGCCCACCCGTCACCCCCAGCAGCCTGACTCCTCGCCTACCACCGCACCCGCAAACGCGAAAGGAAGCCAGCTCGTCTATCGCCGCGCCTCATGGCGTTTCCTAGCGTCGTCCGGGGTCACACAGAAATCTCTCATTAACCTCCCCCGGCCCATGTAGGCTGATTTCCCAAGCAAGGGGGCCCAGGGGTATCATTCTTGTCCAAGCTTCCTGTTCAACATCGTTGTAAGTACGATAGTCGGATCTCTTTCACTATCAGATATATATACCTCCCGCCCTTCCCCATAACTCCCCTCCCAAGGCCTCCTCACCAACACCACCACCACAATGCTGCTCAACTCCCTCCTCCTATCAACGGGCCTCGCCCTCGCCCTCGCCGACTCCTCCTCCCCCTACCTCGGCTCCCAATCCTCCTCCTCCTCCTCCTCCAACCCCTTCCTCCTCCCCGGCGGCCTCGGCTCCTCCGCCATCTCCCTCGGCGCCGTCGCCTCCACCTGCGACATCGGCTACAAACCCTGCGACGGCAAATGCATCCCCACCCTCGGCACCTGCTGCAACACCGGCAGCGGCGGCTACTGCGAGGCCACGAAAGTCTGCGTCTCCGGCGGCTGCTGCCCCATCGGCAAGACCTGCTCCGGCGCCCCGTCCGGGTGCTCGACCGGTAAAGTCCTCTGTAACGGCTTCTGTATCCCCTCCGGCACGGTGTGTTGCTCTGATGGCGGGTATTGTGATGCCGGGGAGACGTGTACCGCTGACGGGTTCTGTTCGAAAGGGAGTGGAGGGGGAGGGGGTGGGGGGCAGTGTGCGAGCGGGCAGACGGCGTGCGGGACGGGATGCATGCCGGTGGGACAGGTATGTTGTAGCACCTACTTCTGCGATGCCGGGGAGACCTGCGCGGGTGATAAGAAGTGCAACAAGGGATCTGGCGGTGGTGGAGGAGGTGGGAACCAGTGTGCGGCGGGACAGACGGTATGCGGAGCGGGGTGTATGCCCTCCGGCCAGACGTGCTGCAATACGTATTACTGCTTCTCGGGGCAGACCTGCGCGGGTAACAAGAAGTGCAACGGTCCGGGTGGAGGTGGAGGCGGCGGCGGCGGTGGAGGGGATGATAGTACTACTTCGACGAGGTTGATTGCGACGACGCGGCTTCGCTCTGCTACGACTACCTTTGACGATTCCCCGAGTACTACGGTGTTGGGCGGTGGTGACGATGATACGAGCACCACCTCCACGCGGCTTATTGCCAGCGGCGCCAGCACCAGCACCAGCACCAGGGCGACACTTACGAATGCGGCGCCAACGGCAGCGACGACCGGGGGTGGCAGCACAGCCGGTGCGGCTGCGATTGGTGTCGACGGCGCCATCTTGGTTGCTGGACTGTTGGCTGCTGCGCCGTTGGTCATCTGAGAATGGTAGGAAAAGATTTCACTTCTGGGGATATGTGTAACGAGATGTCATGATTCGACCAAAGACCAATCAATCTATAATAAGAATGTAATACCCTCACGTTCATCACGCATGCTGCCAACGCCAGATTTCCAGCCTTCGATCCAGAACGCCAAACTTTTTTGTGTGCCGGTTTCAATGCAAGGGCGCCGTGTCAGTGCTACCAAAAGCAATGCCGCCTGCGCCTGTGAATGTGTCCCGAAAACAGAGAATAGTCTTACAAACACCTGGCCCGCATCCATTCAACATTGCGGAGTCCGAGATTGAGCCCGTTGCTGGCCCACCATTTACGCACCGGCTCCTGGTCGCCGATGCTGTCCTCCAAAGCTTCCTCGATATCGCACGTTCGGTATTCGACGCGTTGTTTCCTTCCTTCCATGCCGTCCAGTTCGCCGTATGCGAACTTGCGCCACCACTCCAGCACGCCGATGTGCTGGTGAATCGTGGGTTGGACGAGCACCTCGCCGTCGAATGTAAGTTTGTCGTCACCCTTGAGCTTGCGCCAAAGCTCGAGGACGCCGACCTGGCCCCATCGCGAGGCAATCTTTGCTACACCGTCGCCGTGGGCGATGGGAATGCCAGAAGCCATCCACCATTTGATGACATCAACCTGGCCGTGCTGAGCAGCCCACAGCAGAGCTTTACCGGGACGTAGCACGATTCTTTCATCCTGCGCCGCAGCATCCCTCCACCATTCAAGGACCAGCAGATGTCCCTTTCCGCTGGCTTGCTCCAAGGCGGCTTCAGTGAATCGCAGAGGCAAACCGGAGTGTCGCCACCACCAGTCAAGTACTTGGATAAAGCCCATTTTGGAAGCACCGTCCACAGCTTCGGCATCATATGACTGTTGGTGCTTGCCTCTAAAATATTTGCTCTCCTTCCAGTAATCCAAGACGTCGGGGCGACCAAAATACGCCGAGGCCTTGGTCGGGAGAACTTTGCCATCGAAAGCGTGCTTGAAGAGGTCAGGGCGGTTGGCCTCCATCCATTTGAGCACGTCGATGAGTGAAAATTTGATGAGAAGCCCAACCACAAGGGCGGGCAAGTCGTGCAGCGTAGGGGGCGATTGGAGGAGCTTCTTGCAGATGGCGGTCGTGTCGCAGGTGAGGACAAGCCACTCTAGCTCGTGCTCGTAGACCTTGATCGGATCTCGCGAATCTTTCGGCTGCAATGTCCAAGGATGCGGCATTGGTAGGTTCGTAAAGATTCCCAAGGCCTGCGCGAGTTCCCAATCCCCAGCATAGTCCAGAATGATGGTCCAAATTTCGGGAGGCAAGTTAGAGTAGACCCGCGGATCCCCAGTCGCCAGGTACCCAAGGTGAGTGACAACGTCGACGTCCCGGCCGAGGCCGAGGAGGTCGGCCTGGTTCTTGATGATGCCCAACACATCGTTGAATCCATTCCAGTTGACAATCCGCTTCGGGTTCTTCGGTGATCCGTCGTAGTGCCACAGAATCGGGGTCATGGCGCGTATCCAAGTCCACTTGCTGTTGATCTTGTTGAGCTGCCGTTTTGTGACGGGGTTCTCCCACATATGTGTGCTCATGCCGGGCACCAGGAGGATCTTCTTGGCAGTATCCCACCCCCTCAGTACCTCGAGGAGGAACGTATCGGCAATGCCCGCCATCATCTTGGAAATGTTATCCGCGTCGATCGGGGCCAAAACCATGAGATCGGCCCACTCGACCAGTTCGAAGGCTTGCTGGCGGTAAAACTCTATATCGTCGGCGTCGGTGTCGGCGGCGCGCACTGGAGGCAGGGGAGGACACATGGATCGGTTCTGCATGGTAATGACGGTCTGGCTCAATCGGGGGACGGTGTCGTCGACGATGGCGCGCATGTCGATGGCGGAGCTCTTGGAGAGCCGCACGACGAGGGCTTGAGCCCATGATATGTCGCGGGGGCCGGTGGCGGCGACCAAAAGGTGAAGTTTACGGTCGCGTGGCTTGAAATGGAGGGAGGAGGACGACGAGGCGCTCCTCGTTATACGGAGCGGCAGGGGGTCGGGAGGGTCCATGGCAGCATGCTGGAGCGACAGTCGGGCAAGAAAATGACGAAGGTTGGCCGTTTCGGCGGCGGATTTGAAAGATCGGCTCGGAACGTCGACGGCAGATAAGACTGTCGTCGTGCAGCGGGCGCTTTCGAATGAGGTTTGGTGGTAGATTTGTCTCCTGTCGGGGAGTTGAAGATTGAAGGCGGGTTATCGAGAGACGAGATCTGGGGCTTCGGGTACGATCGGGAGAACGAAGAACCGGGAAAAAAAGAGTCGGTGAAGGCGGTCGGCGAACGGGTCAAGGTCGAGTATCAATGAAGCCTTGTTGCAAGGTGAATGCGCAGGAATAATCGCAGTGTCTGTCGGTCTGGGAGGCGTTGTTGCTTCGGTCGTTGGTGGTGTGGTGTTTGTGGTTGGTTTGCAGCAGGCAAGCAGGGTAGCGTTGGGTATGTGTGCAGGGCAGCAGTTGCAGATGGCGGTCCAGTAGCGTAGCAATTGTCAGAGTGCCAAATACGTCGTACGGTCGCGGCTGGGCTGGGTTGGTCTCAGCTCAGATCAGCGCGTCGTGGGACTCGTTCAGGCGATGGGAGGGAGAAAAGACATGGATCCGTAGCGACATGTGGCATCACCATGACGGGGGTGCGAATTCCTTAATTCCACCGTCGGGTCGCGGTGCATGCAGCCACCGACTCTGAAGCAAGGTGAGTCGCTGTCGCCTGTCTCACTGTCACGGTCAGGGCTCAAAAGGTGGGCGTTATTGTCGGTGTACGGATACTATGCGGTGCTGTGCAGCGTCGCTGTCGGTGACCGGGAACAAGCAGGTCGTGTCTACCGCAGCGCCGTAACCGTAGGCATCGAATGTTCGATGTTCGATGCAGGAATTCGGTGGCAGACGGGCTGGAGCCTTCAATTCTGTTCCGATCACGATGATTCGTCGGGCGAAGAACTAGCGAGGCGACGATGCAAATTGTCCGGGGCCTTCCATGAGCCGACGACGACGTTGCAGGCTGCGGGAACAGGAACAGGAGACAGCAGTCACAGTCGGGAATCGGAAAGACCAGGACGAGAAGTGGATCCGGTGCATGTGGAAAAAAAGGGTCATGGGCAGGATTTCTGGAAAAATGGCAGGGGACGAGCGGGCATTTTGGAGGGGAAGCAGGAAGCAGCGACCCGTCAACGGGAGAGGGGTTCGTTCCTGCCAACTGCTACGTCTCGTTTTTTTCTTTTTTTCTTTTCGCCTTTGATTTGGCAGGCGCACTGCAGTCAGACAGTCAGTGGACGGACGGCCGGTGACGGTGACATTGTGGAACGGTGCCTCTCTCCAAATGGGAAAGTGGTCACCGCCTTCCTTTCGCTTTCGGCCCCCTTCCTTCCTTCCCACTGTTTCTGCGCCAGAGACAGAGACTCAGGCGGGAAGGTGAGACCGGCACTGGCTAGCAAGAGGCAATTACCTAATCCGTCCCCGCCAGCTGCAAGCCCGTTCCACGCACTTTCCCAGGAGCACCTCCGGTCGCTACGTCACCGACGCCCCTTCCGCCTGAGACAATGCGACCAGTGGCGGGATGAAGGAGCCAACAGTCCCCATTGCTGACTTTTTGCTCCTTCCTCTCGCATTCCGCCCGGAGACCGGACGCCGTGCACCTAATTTTCCAGGCTGTGTGACTGCTCATTTGCATTCAACCTCCCCGGATTGGCTGCCGTCTTTTTAAATCTCATCTCTAATGATGCTCTCTCCTCGTATTGCTGCTGCGTATTCGCTCCCCCTCCGCATCTCCTCAACGGCCGTGGTGAACTCTACCTGTCATCGCCCAGTCATCCCAACGTCCGTCGCAACGTTCCGCCACCTCTACCTGTCAGCAAGCGATCCCCGTTGTCAATCTTGAGACACCCCAAGAACTCCCCGAGGCGTCGTCCAATGCCTGCCAAGAAGCCCCCCGTCTGCACCTCCAAATCTTGCTCCAAGATTAGCGCATCGCGACCAACCCTCCCCGGGTCCCCCGTGTCACCCGTCTCGGATGTCCACCGATAAGCTGTGATATCGTCCCGAGTTATTTTCACTCCTTCTGGAACCTCCATGCGAGACCCCAGTCGCTACTGCGACAGGGGCACAGGGGCTCCCGCGACCCGACCCTTATTGATCCATTTACGCTGACATAAGGTGAGCCCCATCGTCGACCTCATTGTCTGGAAGAATGTGAATGGCAAAATCACGAAAGGATTCTCATACTTATCTCGATATCACTAGAACAGACTGCCCTACAGAAAGAACTTTCGATCGTCATCGTCTTCACATGCTTGATCCAGCTTCACTACGTAGGTCTCCACCAAGATACCTACTATGTAAACTCGTGATATATGTGGATGGGCTTTTGACACTAATTTCCGACCACTCTTTAGGTGGTTTGTAGACTGGAGACGTACTTAATTTGAGCAAGTTGCTAGGTTGCTGTCCGAGCCCTGTTAATAAATAGGACTTCCTGCCTGATGAGGGTTTTTGCTGTGCTCTTTTTCCCCTGTTTACCATCAAATTGTCGTAAGAGCCCCTGGTGCTCTTCATTCCGCTTTCAGTTGACAAACGTGGCCATCGGAACCCTCGATACGTTACAGCGGCTAATCTTTTTCATGCCAATCGACTAGTCAAAGAAGTCTTGACTCTGGCCCACGGCATCGACTCAAGATTTGGTAGAATGATGCCATATTTGATGTGCCAAGCGAGGTTTTCTGCCTAAATCTCCCACCCGGTTTTGGTATTCATGCGCGTATTGGTCGCTTTGCCGACTTCGCAGCCAATAACAGATGAACACTTCCCACATTTGTTGGCAGTATATCGGTACTGCAATGTTCATACGTAAGCCGTTAGGCAGCAAACATATTTCCCCTCATTTCGCTTTTTTGGGAGTCTAAACGGTATCTTCCTTTACCACCGCTGCGAGGTACCCAAGCTTGGGCTGCGTAATTTCGACAGGAGGGGACCACCGCAATTCGCATACAAACGCCCCCGCGACTTCTTACTCACGTCACCAAGATGCCTAGCGGGAGCCCTAAAGACTCTTCGAATACCCATCGTACAATATCCCAGGATTGCACCAATGAGTCGGCGTTGAAAAAGGACCTGCTCTGCGCCGTGTCTGAACATGATGGCCCATCTTCACAGTCTATCGGCAAACAGGAGTCATCACAATCACCTGGTCCATCATCAAAATCATCTCACTCGAGAGGTACTAGAGGGAGAAAACGATCAACGAAACCCGCCGCAACTACGTGGGTTTGGTACTGCGTACGTAATTTCAAATTGTCGATTGTCACTCAGGAAGATTGACTTTTACATGCAGTCGAACTGCTCTACTGGACCTCTAAATGCCTCTACCGACTCAGAATGCCCTAGCTGCCATCACTGGAGATGTGAATACTGCAGCATGCAACAAGTAGCAGTGCCGGCAAATCGTTAGCTCTCCAGTCAGTCGAGCGCGGGTGCTCACTCACACTCAAAGAACTGGACAAACACATTTCCACTGGCGGGATAACATGTAGTTTGACCAGCTAGACTTTATGTGAACAACGATGCATAGTCTGACAGGAAATCGTGTTCCGTTTTGTCTTTTGCGCCTCTTAGATAATCCGTGGCTCAGGTCCTAGCCCACTAGGCATCGCTTACTTGTGCCTATTCAGGCGCATCGGTTGAATTTCCCAAGTCGTTCTGTGGAAACTTGAGGACGAATCACAGCGCGCCGCGTGTTGTTCTTCTCGCGACAATCTAATGGTCGGGCGTCCGTATCCTAGGGGCGAAACAATACAGGTCGTTCATCCCCTCCGTCGAACTTCATGTATGCATTCTCCCATGCTGGTGATCTTTCATTCAACGCAAATCCTGCCAGTCATTATTGATGCCACGTGCAACGGTCCTAAAGTCTCCAAACCAACATCCAACACTGAGCCATGTCGCACGATAACGCAAAAATGTTGAAGCGGGTTAGAGAACAAAGCCCACCCGCCCACCAGTCGCTTGAGCAACCACATAACGCGGAGTCTCCGATCTCTCAGATTCACAAGAGGCTGCGACAAACCAGCATACCGCCAATTTCAAACGGAAGCCCATCTTTGACCTCGACGGCAGCTGCGCTAGTGGTTCACCACGTCAGATGTAAAGCAAAGCTGAATGGGCATTTCCGTCACGACCATTCCGTGGTCTTTGGAGATGCTCCACGGCTGTATGAGGGGGACAGCCGGGCAAGTGCGCTGAGAGGAAAGATCGGCCTTCACACCCTGGACAGGTACACAGAGCCGAACACGAATGAAGACCTGGTGATTCTTAAAAACTATGACTGCGAGGCCTTTCATCGGGACATACAGGCCTGCTTTGTTCGGGGGCAACCGCCATGTCTCAACCCTCAAATCCCTAACGACCTTTGGCCGTATTTCGACGTCATGCAGCAGACGACTGCAATCGCAACCCCGCTCAGCGAGCATATTCAAATCTCTAAGCATTTACGTGAGGCCATGGAGATACTTGCCAACATTCACCCATATCTTCTACCAGGCTGGGAGACAGAACTTGTACCTCCTTATGTCCAGCTTCATCACGCCAGGTCAGACACCAACTTCAAGTGGGACGGCGTTTTGAACGGTGAACAACACAGACACTTCACGCAGATGGTCAATTATGTTGATGCATGTTTCCAATCCAACTTCAAAGACGCGGAAGATCTTTTCTCGAAAGGTTTTGTCACCGAAGACACCCTATGGATGCTGTTCAAGCCTGACGAGGAAGTTGCCACCTGCGAGGAAGGTGAGCCTCGAGGGTTTACCACGTGTGGAGGCCTAAAATCTCGGAAATCTACACGTGTACGCAAGCTTAAGTGCTATTGTTGGGAGTTTGACGACGGAAAATTCACAAAGCAAGAGAAAGTCTTCGAAATCGAGTGGCCCTCGCATGAGAAAGATCGTCTGGCAATTATGGAGCTGCCTGTCTTTCCTCTGCGGTTTGTGCAAACGCAGGAGCTGAAAGAGGAGTTGCGGCACAGAGGATTGATGTTCTGGGAGTGCCGGAAAATGAAGTTAATAACTTACAATGCACCGGCATTACTGTTTGGTGCCCCTACGGTTAGCGAAGCTTCGGCCCTAACTTCCGAAATTGTTTTTTCCTGACGTTGTCACAGGCGAGTGGACGATACATGATCGACGACGAAGCGTACAAAACCCTTCATTCTGACATGAAAGCTCACAAGGAAGACCCCGCGGAGGTAGAGACACTGAGCCCAGATATTATGGACCTTGATCCACGATTTAAGGAACGACTATTATTATTATTACCGTCTACAATCCGTGGATTCGCCTTACATGATAAAAAGTGGAGTAAGTTTCTAAGTTTTGTGCTCAGTACTTGAAATAATCTCATCGAAACCTCTGCAGGAACACTCCAAGTGAAACACATTACGCACGTAGACTGGAACAAGAAAGCTTTTAGGCAATTGGTGCTCAGCTGGGAGAAGAAAGAGCTTATACAAGCGGTCATCTTAGCCCATATGAGACCAAAAGACTCCCCGGATGTCATCGAAGGAAAAGGCAAAGGACTCATAATGCTACTTCACGGCGGTCCAGGAACTGGAAAGACATTGACAGCAGAAAGTGTCGCTGAGCTGGCAGAGAAGCCTCTCTATCGGGTAACGTGCGGTGACATAGGAACAGACCCAGAAAAAGTCGAGAAATACCTGGAATCTGTTCTTTGGATCGGAAGCAGATGGCAGGCGGGTAAGTTGAATCTGGACCGCAGCTTTTTTCATAACCTCACGCATAAGTGCTAGTGGTTTTGTTGGACGAAAGCGACGTGTTTTTGGAAGAGCGTGAAAAAACGGACTTGAAGCGAAACGCCCTGGTCTCTGTGTTCCTGCGTGCATTAGAGTACTACGAGGGTATTCTGATACTGACCTCCAACAGGGGTAAGTGCGCTCTCTTAGATGCAAGACAGATATATCTGACATTGGAGGCAGTGGGTCTATTCGATGAAGCCTTCAAATCACGAATGCAACTGGCAATACACTATCCACCTGTGGATAAAGATGGTCGCAAGAAAATCTGGAACAACTTTTTCAACATGCTGAACGACGAGCAATCACGCATCGACGCTTTGCCAGAGGGAGATCGTTACGCGCTCAGTGAGAGCGAGAGGATCGACATCGGTGACTTGAAAGATAATCTGAGCGTTCTTGAGGGGGAGGAGCTGAACGGACGCCAAATTCGGAACGCAATCACCACCGCGAGACAGCTCGCTCGCTTTCGAAACAGGGCAATGTGCTTCGAGCATCTGCAACAAAGTATCCGGATCGCCAACGACTTCGAGGAATATGTGGAGAAGACACATGGCCACTCAGCGGCAGAATACGCAAGAACAGCTCAAATGAGACTTGAGTAAAACTTTTGCTCCTCGCTGGTGAGTTTATTTTCAAGATAATGTTCTACTCTTCATTTCGTTCGAGCGTATGGTAGTCCGAGTGCGTGTGCTTATGGTTGTGTTGCACGAAGCTGAGTAGATAGGCTCAAGAGCCCTGTTTTCTCGTATCTTGATTTGTAGTCACTGGTGATAGTACTGGAAGTTTTGGATTAGTTTGTGGGGAGCTACATGGGTCTCCTTACATGTACTGCTCCAACTTGCGAGGGGAACTGATGATTCCAGAGGAAAGGGCAGAAGAACGTACATAAAACTGCACAGAGAAAATAAATAGCTACACTAGAACGTTGAGACTACATGGACCAGAAGATTTAAAACAGACCCTCACTTGATCAAGCGAGTCTTTTGAAATATTGAAGTAGGCCCAGGTCGCCTCATTCTCTTGGGAGTGGACTCGCGTCGCACCTCAACAACCTTGCGATTTAGGGTCTCATCACCATGAAAGCTCTCCCAAGACCTGTCGTAGCTCACTACTAAGAGCTTCAAGGCGACACGGTTCGTGTTGCAATGCATTGACAGTTGTTGTAAGATGCTTGTTAGTCGATTACCTTCTGCTTTGTTTGCATGTATGTCCTCAGCCTCGACGATAATGAAACACGAAGGGAGATTTTCAATGATCCGGCACAGGAGCGCTAACCATTCATCGTCTGAATGATGTGATTGTAACTTGGCTGCAGTAAAGCTGTCGGGAAAGAGTGTCAATAGGCCCGGCTGTAGCCTCAGGCATTGGTAGACCAAAGTTCGTATCAGGTTAGCAGCACAGATGGCTTCATCTGTCTGACTGGCAGAAGCTGACAGATACCAAATGAGCCGTTTTGACTGTGGCTTTAAACAACTGATCACCTCAGTTGCTATCTGCTTGACTCGAGTTTGCGCTCTAGGTTGAGTTTGTAGCACGAGCAAGGATGAACTCGGCGAAGAGACCCAATTTCCAACGGTCTGAAGGAGCTCTGTAGTGCTCCGAGTACGGCCTCCCTGCGGACGGATTCTGCGTATGAGAGATTGACTTTTCATCAGCGCCTCTTCCGGTGTTCGTTTAGGCTTGACTACATCAAGTATGTGGCTGAAGTGGATATCTAGAACGCGGGGCTTGATTTCTCCAATATCGATGTGCATTGCACTGAGCTTGATGGTGTCCCCTACAATAGAAGTTAACATTCAATCGAGACATGAAGTGATGAAAAGATCTTACGGCTTGCTATTTGTAGCACCGAGCGCACCATCTCCGTCAGTTCCGCCTGGGCCATACGGAATCCTTCTTGCATTTCGCAGAGCCTCTTCTCCAAACCCGCCACGTAGGAACTTTGTTGCTGCAGTTGCATGTTCATCTCTCGCACCTCCGACTTTACCGCAAGATTAGCGATGTCGTTGATGGTTTGGGCGCAAAGCTTGATTTGGTCGACGGTCTCTCTGTAACTGAGTTCGAACGGCTTGAACAAAGATTTTAAGATACGGCTTGCCGGGCTCACGTTGTACCACTTCAAGGCCTGTTTCAAGAACAAGAGGATATGAGCGTAGAGGCTGGCAATAGCGTATTTCATTTGATCGGTCTGATATAGCTCAGCGGTGACTTTCGTGTTGGGGAGAACTTCTGATATAGTCGACAACGCTTGGGAGAACTGAGCGACGAGGTTGCCATGACTGATTATTCCCTTTCTATGGGTTAGAGAATTTTCCCTTGGGGCATTGTGATAGTACAAACCATCAAGACAAATCGTATAGCCCCCCATACTAATCCAACGTACTCAGGATGGTGTTGAGCAAGTGTATCAAGTACTCCGCTGTAGTACAAAACTCTGGATGAAAGTCCCTTCAGCCAATGAATCCGGTTATGTCTACATTGTGATGCTTGATGGTATGCTTTTTCGGCGTTTTTTGTTGCCTCGAGTAAGTCGTCCAGCGTCGTTGAAGGTGCATTTCGGAGCCATTTGAGTCCCTCGGCATCTTCCTTGAACTCTATTTCGAGGTATTGGATAGCATCAGAGTAGGCTTCGGCCGCAATGTCGCGCTGTCTGGAGTACCGTATCAGCTATGCGATTCCTGGCATCTACCAGGTAGGTCGGAGGGAGAGCACTCATTACTTATGTTGTAGCGTTTGCCTCCTCACAAGGCTTTCAAACTGTGACATTACTGACTTGGTCCCGATAATGGAGCCTTACTTGAAATTTGAATTTACTCAAGTGAAAAGGAAAGATATGACAGAGTGTGATGCATATGAAATGTGCTTACGGCTAAGGTAGCTACTGTCCGTGGGGTGGGGAATGAGGGGATTATGAGCCCGTGATCTGCTTGGCGATTTAGAGCGGGTCTTCGTGCCATTCGCTCTCTTCGGGGTGTGCCTCGCGCTCGCGTCGATTGTGAACTGCAATTGCGATTCGCGGTCGGCGCGCGGTTGTGCTGGCAGTGCTGGCAGTGCTGGGGCTATGATCGACCAGCCAGTAGCCGGACAGTTCAGTGCGGACTAGAACGAAATATGCGCCCTGCAATGATTGCTCAAGTCGTGATTGGATGCTTCAAGCTACTGCGCCAGCCCGAAGAAAGGCTGCATCGCGCGATCCGGGCTTTAACGACTGACAATCTTCTTGTGAGGGCCGCAACATCAATTGCGGTGTGACCCGTAGCATTAGCGACTGCTATATAAAACTCTACTTGCAGTAATATTCCTCTCGTGCCTAAAGCGAGCCGACCCAATCAATGAGTGGAGTCTGTATGTCTTTGAGCGGCCACCACCATACGGATGGTGATTCTAGACGACGCTTTTGTGTGTTCCGTACCCATCTTTACACAGGGAAAAAAAGAAATTCTCCAATGCAAAAGCAGGGGCATACATAGGAGATTGTCGATCCAAGCTATGCACCAACACAACCCAAGACTCATACTTCTATTTGTGTCTGGATTTGATGAGATCAGCAGCCTTCTCGCCAATCATGTACGCAGTGCTCTGAGTGTGAGCACCAACAAGCAGGGGAATGATGCTGGTGTCAGCGATGCTGAGATGACTGGTGCCGTAGACCTTGAGGTTGGAGTCGACAACACCACCGAGGTGACGGGGCATCATTGATGCGGTGCCACAGCTGTGGCCGTTGGAAGCGTTCAGGTTCTCCTCGTCCACCAGCCACTTCTTCACTTCGGCATCAGACGCGCGGTGCTTGCCGGGGACGAGCTCTACAGGGCCGAGGGCGGAAAGAGTCTTGGAGGTGGCGAAGTGGTTGCGAATGTACTGCTGCATGCGAACGTGGATCTCGAGGTCGATAGGGTTGGACAACAGGCGGTAGTCAAAGATTGGGTCCCCGAAGGGGTCCTTGGGGTTGATGTTGACGGAACCACGGGAGAAAGGCTTGAGAAGGATGGAAGTTCCACGAGGAGAGCCCTGGAAAGGATGCTCGAAGATGGCGGACTTGTCCGAGAGGAAAGACTTCAGGAGAATCTTGTGCTGGAGATTGTAACCGGCGATCAGGGTAGGCTCAAGACCATCTGGCAGATAATACTTGTGTGTGGCCTGAAGACCGAGTTGGAGGCTGAGATTGGCAAAGTGACTCCCAGTGAAGCTGCGTGCAGGGAGCAAAAGGCCACCAGAAATGGTTGGCGAGGTAAAAGGACCAGTATTGTGGGCCCTGTACTCGGCGAGGGCTTCGGCGCGGAAAGTCGCGTTGGTATGGATTGTAGTCGGCGTCGGCCACACATCCTTGGTGAAGTTGTACAGACTGACAGTGTGGGAGTGGTCCTGCAGGTTCCATCCGACGCCAGGGAGATCGATCAGAGACTTGATACCGGCCTCCTCTACGACCTTTTTTGGGCCAATACCAGAGAGCTGGAGGATGATGGGCGTGCGGGTAGCTGAGGCAGAGAGAATAATCTCCCTCTTGGCCTTGACCTCGAAGGTGGCCCCGTCGCCGAAACGAGGCTTGACTTGAACGCTGACGGCCTTCTGGGTCAGATCCTGCTTTTCAAAGTTGACCTTGAGACCACGGTGGAGAGGCAGCAGGTGGTAATTCTGGCGAGGTTGGACGTATTGATAATGCCCGAGACCACTGAAGCTGCGGTTGTAGGCCCTGCTGGGGTCGTATGAAGAGGGAATCCAGATCAAGCCGTAGGCGTTACCATTGCCGTGCTCCTTCTGCGCCACGATGCCATCGCGCTCGGACCACGCCTTCCATTCGTATTTTTGTCCCGGGTACTGGTATCCCGGCATGCTCATGTAGATGGGCGTCGTGTTGCCATAGGCGGATACGTCAAATGTCATGCCATAATCGTTCTGAATATGTCGAGGAGGGGGATTAAAAGAGTGACTCTTTTTGTAATAAGGAAAGACGCTGTCCCAGTCCCAACCTGGATTACCCAGGAGAGACCAGTTATCATGATCCTCTTTGCTACCGCGGAAGAAAATTTGACCATTGACAGCAGAACCGCCGCCGACCACAGCGCCGTTGGGAACGGGGAAGACGCGGTTGTTGGCGTTTGGTTGTGGCACGCTGGTCAGGTTGTAGAGAAACTCAACGGCGGGGGTGTTGAATGGCGGCATGAAGGAGTCATCCACGGCAATGCGTCCATATTCGATTATCAGCACGGTCTCTGTTTCGGTCAGGACTACGCTGACAGACATTGACTTGAAGACGCACTCTTGGGGTCCTCTGAGAGGCGGTCAGCCACGGTCAAGCCTGCCGTACCCCCGCCAACTGATGAATATTAACTCAGGCATTGCAAGCGGTAGTGAGGAGAGGGACTTACCGACGATGAAGTCATACTCGGGCAGTAGGTCCTTGCCGTCGCGCTTGACGACGGCAGATCGGTAAGAAGCGGGGAAAGCCTGAGCAACAGCTAAGAGTCCCCATAGACAGAGCAAGATTGGTGGCATTGTGAATAAATGACCGAGTAGCTCTCAAAAAATGCGCACACCAAGCGTGACGAGGGGGTACCACAGCCATTATCTAGGACTGTCAACCCCACCTTTGCCTTGTAGCCAAGCTCAGCGCGTTTCGCCTGCCTAATTAGTCAAATCGCCAAAGCTTCCGATTGTCGGGAACTGTTCGAGCATATCAACCATAAGCACGTTGAGACCATCACAAAGCTTGGCGAGATCTGCATCCGGGCGGCGCAGGCCTACCATGGGAAAGGTCTGGGTCACCAACCCTCCACTGTGACGCGGGTCGCCCTGCTACCTTACCGATCAGTCAGGGGGATGGCGCATTTGCCTATTTACACCTTTTCTGAACAGTCTCTAAATGGAAGAGCTGTACGGACGACAAATTCAGAGTGCAATCACCACCGCGAGACAATTCGCTCGCTATTGTATTGCGATAGTAGGAAACGAATCGTTCGAATCAATCAAGACTTCGGTGAATACGTGGAAAGGTACATGAATTCAGCGGCAGAATGCGCTAGGGCAGCCTAAACGAGATATCCGGTCCGGGTTCCTTACTGTGGTCACCTCAGTCACAAGAGTCGGTAATGATATGTGGTAGAGGTGGGGGACAAAAGCGTGTAACTAAGCCAATGATGCAAAGAACTTTGAGAACCTAGAACTAATAATGTAGAATAAATACGCTCGCATCTTGGTCTAAGGCTGCAGTCTTGTCCGCAAAGCCACCCCCACCCCCCCTCCGTCCTTCCATCTTCATTCGGACTACTTAAGACCATTCTTTTTTCTTTTTTTCTTTTTTTTCTGTATCTTTACAGGCAATTGCTCACATCAACGATGCTTTTGGATCATTACTGGTAATATCTCGCAGCAACGATGGCCAGCTTGAAAACATTCCATGCATATGTCAAAATCCCCTTCATTGCAGTGTGGACAATGATGATAGGATTCGTCCGCTGGTATGGCAATATCGCAAAAGTCACAGATTACTCTGCCGGTCGTCGGCAAAGCGTTTGCTTGGTCATCTGCTTCCATCATCCAGGGATGAATCACACACTGGTCCACCGGAAGTCTCTGCACCGGATCAACAAATATCATTGAATCGATGAGATCAAGTGCTGAATCCCCTATGAGATCCCAATACGGGGATGGATAGTCGAATCGTCCCAATTTGATCTGTTGTGATAGGGTGAACGGGAAGTCCGGGGTGTAGAGCTCATCCGAGAAAGGGGGAAACCCGCATAGGCAGATGTAGAGCACAACCCCAGCAGACCAGATGTCGACAGGGTAGCTGTATCTTCTGTTGTGGCTTTCCGCCAATACCTCTGGGGCAACATCTATAGCATCCGGTTAGAGAGCTCTCTAATTGTCGGGAGATTACAAAGTTCTCACAGCTCGGTGTCCCGCAAAGCACATTGTCCATCTGATCTGGCCGACTGGCGAGATTTACAGCCAGGTCAAAGTCCGTAATCTTAATACTGTCCAAGCTCTGCATGAGAATGTTTTCAGGCTTAATGTCTCGATGAACCCATCCTGCTTTGTGCTGCAGAGGGTCAGTTCTTGTCAAATATGATGGTGGCTTAGGGGGTTTCCAGGGCACTTACAATGTATCCCAGAGCAGAAAACAGCTGACGAAAAAGGCGCCGTGCTTCCTGCTCGGTAAGTTTCTGTTTCTTTACTATGAAACTGAAGAGTTCGCCCTCTGGTGGCAGCTCCAAAATCAAGCAAATCTGGTCCATAGCATCCGTTACCAGAACTTCTATCAGGTTCGTGATGTGCGGATGCCTCAACCTATTGAGAGCCTGGATCTCTTGACGTGGACCAGTGGTTCTTTCACCTTCAAAGGCGGCTACCCATCCGCTGTTTTTAGCGACTGTAAATATTTTCGCCGCATGGGAAACACCGGTCACCTTCCTTGTGCAGTGAAATACTTCTGCGGAGTTCCCTCTACCAAGTTTCTCCAGAACATCGTATTTTCGATGAAACCCCCTTTGATATGACAACCCTTCTAAGGCAACCGCAAGACTGAAATCAACTTCGGCGTCTATCGAATGAGCACTTTGTGGCTCTTCCAAATCTGCAACCTGTGGAAGATGCGGCGGGGCTACAGCGGGCTCTCGCGGAATCCCAGCATCCACTACAGACCCGTAATCGCCCCCAAAGAGCGACAATCTGCTCACCAGATTTGCAAGCCCTTTTTTTGAAGCTTGCAATTTCGCCCTCCTGCCAGCACGATTTCGTGGCAGTTTAGCCCCCGAGTCAATGAGTAGATACGCAATCGCCTCGTGTCCGCTTGTCGCTGCCAGACTAAGAGCTGTCTCTCCCCAACTGGTCTGCATCGCCGCATCAGCTCCTGATTCTATCAGCAGCCGGACAGTACCTATACTGCCACTGGAAACAGACGACATGAGAAGCGACCAGCCCTCGGTGCCTGTGACTTGATTTACATTGCCACCCCCGTCGATTAAGGCTTGTACAGCAAATGTTTTCCCAGCAACAGTCGCAACATCGATTGCGGTTTCGCCCGCAATATTGGTCGCAGAGACGTCAGCACCAAGTCGTAGCAGTGCTCTGATATTCTTCTCATGTCCCAGGCGAGCTGACCTGATGAGGGGAGTTTCCTTATCGCTGCCGCTGCCTTCAATGTCAATGCCTTTCTCCAAGAGTCTCTCCAGAACGTCCGGTATCTGAAACGACGCCGCCAAAACGAGAGGGGGGATGTTTTTCGGGAAATCATTGCTCCAAGACGCGTGCCTGTGACGCGGCAGGCTCCAGATCTGGCTCGCTACGCTGACGGCAACTCCGTTTGATAAGAAGGAATCGACGTATTTCCAGAGTTCCTCGATTGGTATCACCTGAAGTTCAATACCCCAGTACCTTGCCGCGTAGTCTAGAAATGGGAAGCTTGCCAGCCGCTCTGCCATGACGTTGTCTGATAAGGTAGGCCCTTCCTGGAAATTGAGAAGCTGCAGGTAGTCCAAGCTGAGCCTGGTGAGCTCCCATCGCGCCTTATGTAGATTTTCCCCCAGCGTGCGGCCGAGGTAGTCCTGAGCCGTGTGATGAACCAACCTGACTGTCTTCGAAATGCCGTCGACAACGATCAAACTGCCGCAAACACCAGTGACAATATCTTCGGGTAGCAGGTCATCATCCTCTAGCGATAGCAACTCTTGACCTTCATCCTCATCTCGAGTAAGGAGGTGGACGGCATACATATGCTGGAGTTCATGAACAAGTAACGGCCGTTGGGCACAGAGAATCCATAAGATGACGGTCTCGGCTAGCTCAACGTCTTCCTCCGCCTGCGCACGAATTCTCTTGAGTGCTTGTTCATATGTTGCGTCAAGAGTCTTGGGTAAAACTGATAGAGAAGAGCGAACATCTCGACGCGTGAGCTTGCGGGAGAGGAAGTCCAAATTGAGAGTCGCTAGTAGAAACCTTCATAGTGGGCATCAGTCACTCGTCCCTTTCAGGCTTTTGAACGATAAACTGAAACTCACATTCCTTGACTACTATCGGCAATGCTTCTTACGACATCACCCTGTAGTCTGGGATCGGCACGAATGTGCTTTGCCAGCTTGGAATGCTCCGGAATCCTTCTTTCCAGATAGAGTCGAACGTCATTGTCTTTTGCAGCGATATCAATGCGCGCGGCATCCTTAAAGAAGCTATCGAAGTTGGTTGAGGGGCGTGATGTGATTAGAAGACGGATATTATCACCGAGCGCTTGAATAGCACCGACTAGTTGAATAGCCAGCTCATCCGAAGATGCGCATTCATCAAGGGCGTCTATGATGATGAAAATATCCTTGAATGACGAAAAGACGTTGTTGAAAATGTCGGAAAGTTGCTTGATAGTGGGACGAGTCCCTTTCGAGGCGTGCGTCGTATAAAGCAACTTGACCTCTTCCGGCAGAATGGGATGACTCGTTCGGCGAAGCGCATGTTCCAAAAGATTGGCTATTATAGCTGATGTAGTCTGGAACTCTCGACGATTGTAATCACAGTATACATATGCCAAGAGATTGTCAGAGTGATTGAGTCGAGTCTCGACAGAGTCTACGACCAGGGACCTGATCTCATCAGCGATTGATTGCTTGTAAGAGATGGGGCCGTTCGTAAACATACGCTATTCTAGTCTTTCCAGCACCAGCTATACTCTATGTCAGAACGATAGCACACAAGAGGTGTTTCGGAGCGGTCTGTATCTTACGTATGCCGGGACACCATAGTAGATTCATGTTTCCTGAAAGCCAGTCACGGTACCTCTTGGCTTCAAGAAACCATATGCCAGTGCCCGGCTGCACGCTCTGCAGAATGTCGGCTTGCTTGGCTCGGAAGGAATTCGGGCTAATCCAGTAAAGGATCTTCTCCGCCTCTTGAACCTTGCCTTCCAGGTCCATGTCATCTAGCTGCCTGCCGACTCGGTCGACCTTTTCGCTTGTGAGCTTGGAAATTGTCCTAGCAACTAATGTTAATAGCTTCAGAAGGTTTCTGGGGGGGCATACCTTACAATAGGTCATTCTGTAAAACAAGCACAAAATGCGACTTGAGTCTTTCTATTGTGTCAAACAGCTCTAACACATCCTTTTTCTCAAACGGCCACCTGAAGGGCTGCGCAAGCTTCCGAAACCCTACTTGGGGTGCTAGCTTTGACACGATGTCTTCCATCGTGGCCTTCATCCTCTCAAAAGGTCCGTCAGGGCCTGCTAAGGCTGCCATCGCGGCAGGTTTCAGATCGTCTTCGTTTTCGGATTCGCCCTGCTCTTCGACACGATCATGGAGCATGTCCAGGAGGCATGCTACGCTGCGCAGCTCATCTCGAAGTTTTGTTCGCTCTTTGCCGCCGTCTTTGACATCCCTGAGATACTCGGTCGCCTGGGCCGTTACTTGAATCAAGGCTATCAGGCCGGTAGCGATGCTCAGGGGGTCGCTCATTGTAAGTAATTTTGACTGATCCGCAGTCAGATGAGCCCACTAGCCGATTCCGTTCGCAGACGCCTGCTCTGCAAGAATGTGAGTCCAATATTCGGTCGTTGTTGAACATTCTGAAATCAGGCTGGAGCCTGCCTGATCTTACCCCTCGAAAGGTGCCTCATACCCGGTTGCCCATAATTATCAGATTTCTGATTGGTTCTATTGCTGCATGCACGCGGATCAGTCGTCGCCAATCGATGGCCAGGATGGATTCTCCAGCGAGCGAGCTGTGCAGGGGTCCATAACACCAACCTCGACACTACTAAGTGATCCAGAGTTACTTACAAAACTGAAGTCGAGCTGCGTCTAAATGTCGTTCCAAACCGAATAAATGGAACAACCAGCTGCATGTAGCACTTTCTCACGTTTGCTTGGTGAGTTGAACTGTGCTGAACCAAAATCTCTAATTGCGACCATCTTCTTGAAAACCAGGCAGGGAGAAAAAATCTGCCAGAGTTACTTTGTGTTAGGACAACTACTCTGGACACTCCCGAACCTGCTCTTGGGCCTTTTGTTGCTTTCGTCGCCAATATGATTATCTAACAGGCGCCAGGGTGCGAAGTCTTTTAGGAGCTTTTAGAAGGATAACGCCTGTTTCCAATGGCCCTGACTGATAATTTCGAGCGATGTCAGCACACCGTTGTCATCCAGTGGCTTGAGGTACATTCCGCACGTTTTGTTCGTCCAATCTTCTTTATTTTCGCCGTTGACTTTCAGGACTTCATCCAGAAATGGAAAGACCCGTGAAAAGTCGAAATCCACAATGCCGGTGACTTGAAGTGGGGTGCCGAAAAGGAGGACGTTTCTCTGGGATGGATCGTAATGCTTGAAAAAGGCTAGGTCTTGCCCTGTTTTTGGAATCGCCGTGTTCGGGAAACTCTGTTCGATGCAAAAGTATCATCTCATTTAAGGATCCCCAGCCTGTTTTGCAGGCGGATCTTGTAGTACAGTGCAATCGTATGAACGCCTTCAAGGTGCTGAAGTCCGTTCCCTAGCATACCACTGATAACCAAGTTGTCGGTTGGGCGCCAACTGGGTTCGATATCGCAATATCAGGCCGTAAATCCTTGCAGTCGCCCTCAAGAAACCGCAAATCCCCCTCCATGCACCTGGAGAGGGACATTATGCCGCCAATCGTTACGACGGTTGCTAATCCTGTCGCTAGGCTGATCTTGCTCCCACTACTGGTATTGAGCAGATCAACAGGGTCTCCAGAAGCTCGAGTCGTCAGAATACAACCTTCCAGGGTTCCATTCCTAGTTTCAGATTCAGGGACGTGAAGACAGCTCGATATTTGCTGATAATTTCCGCCGTCAAACCATCTTGCAACCAAGCGGCAGCCTTGGGGACTAGAAGTTCAGGTCAATAAGTCTGCGATAAACGGAGACAAGAGATTTTGGTCTGGATCTTATCTTGCCCCAATCCTCGACGGTTGATCTTGAGGACATAATCTTGACATTCGAGCACGACACCGTGTTCTTGAGCGTTGAGTTGGTAACAGGTAACAAAACGCTTCCGGAAACAAATCCGATTGTGGACGGAGTTGAGCGGTGGTAAGGGGCCGACGTATATTTTCCGAATTTGGTCTTCAATCTACTGATTCATCGATGCTTTTTGCTGCATTGTAAGTATGCTCTGGGCTATTATGACTCTGGGCTGGTAAGATAGGCAATCGACGAGGAGGCACTTTCCTTTGAAATGTCCGTCCTGACTCATTCATCGGGGCCATGGAAGACCCTCTTTCGATAAATCGATTTCTCATTCACAAACGTGAGGACAGCCCATACCCCGGTTGGCTTGCCGGGCCTGGACCGGTCGCGACCGAGATCAATCAAGTCAATCCATGCAAGCCGGCTTTGTAACTCTAGCAGCCGTTAAAGCACAAATACGAGACGGCTCTAGACTCGTAGGGACGAGGAGGGGTTTGTCACGATGGCCTCAACCATGTTAATTAGATGTCGGGGACCGACTTCGCCTCGGAGTCGGCTACAAAACCTTATTTCCAGAGATACCTCCGGCGGTGACACGTCAGCGTGCCATCCTGTCTATCGACAACTTGACTCTACCAGGAACACCTGTGATGAGATCGTCCTTCGAGACCCCTACAAAAAGCTTGCTCTTACCTCAACAGGCAATTGTCCTCACAGCAATGGCTTCAATAAACCACATTTTCCATTTTCGAGTCACTCGTCTTGCTGTGTAAGTCACACCGGAGCGAACGTTCATTGAAAATCGATATAGACGAGGATCTCATACACTCGATGGGAGAAGATGCCGTGATTGTACACCTCGAGTACTTCACAGTTCGAATATGATAACTCGAGTATCGTCTGACTGTTATCTCGAAAATAAGCGCCCTAGGACTTTGCGTACTGAGAACAAGCTTTTTTTCGCAGTAGCGGCGACTTTAATCCGTCCGCTATTGACAAGCCTATCCTCACAGCCCCCTTAGGCTCTCTTCATAACCTTGGCCTGGTCCGAGTAAAGTTTGATTACGCAATCGTTCTCCCACAACTGCTAAGAGCACATGAGGCATTCACTGGAATAATTTGATATTAGGCAAAATACCTGAACTCAATAATATGCGCGCTGTCCGTGTTCAATGAGCATAGTTAATCTAAGTTGGTGTTCTTTCGGTCCTTAGGAATCTCATAGTTAGGTCTTCAGGGGAAGCCCTAGAGGGCGCCTTGACTTGATGATAGTAGGATTACCTCGATCCGGGCACTTTCTCGACGTCTCAAGTTCCGGTCAATCATGATATAAATACTCAGTTCCCAATAAGCTGACAGACTGAAGAGACATTCCCAGCTCGCGAACATCAGAGACTCAACACTTCTCTCTTCATTCAAAAGTTACACATATCTTACAAACGAGTCCTTCCGCAGCTGAATCACCTCATCTCGAAAATGGTCTCTCTTCGCGTTATTTCTCTTTTCCTTGCCAGCTATCTGGTTGCTGGTGTTTTTGCTGATGGGGGAAGTGGCGTTGCTGGTTGTAAGTTGATTCGATACATACACCCGAGAGTAACGCTAAGAAATCACCAGCTGCTTGTTCCAAACAAACTGATTGCTGCGCTTGTGACGTTAATGCTGGACAGCAGTTGACTTGCAAGGGTAAGTTCAAGCCAATCCGATTGTTTACTGAATGCCTACTTAATGGTTCATCATCTTCACAGTCGCCGCAGGGCAAACCCGAGGAACCTGTCAAACCAATGGCTTCCCGTGCGCCAACTCCTGCAACTAGATTACTTGCGCTCGGGAGTGGTGGGCTCAAGTACAATGTTTGGCCGGAACCTGGAAGACAATGTGGGCCTGTTATCGCGGTAGCTCTGTAGCTCCCTATGGTAGCACTACCATCCATCCTAGAAATCAAAACCATCAAGTCAACTTTCTTTGATGAACAAACAATAATATTCATCCAAGTTTGTGTCAGTCGTTGTGTTATTTAATGCCGTTTGTTCATTCCGACTATATTTTGGCATTAAGAAAATTCCATATCTGACCACAGTTGAACGAATTGGAAGATAGAAAGATTGTGATGACTTTCTACATGTGTTTTGGAGGTAACATGAGTCTCAAGGAAGGGAGGAGCCTCTAACCGAACGGCGTTAGTGGTCAGTGCTGGATGCGAGTACCCCTGGACACAAAAACCCCAGCGACCCCACGTCGTCGCATTGGAAGCTACTCCTTCCATCATCGCGGGCAGCGAGGCCAGCACAGTTGTGTCGAATTGCGGCGCTGGGTGTTCATGAAGGGTCTGGCTACTCACCGAACATGAAAACCAAACAACATACAGTCTGCGACGAGTGCAGAAGACGAAAACTTGGTGTAAGGGCCCGCAGATTATGTGAAAGACCTGACTGACCCCTCGTTTGGCAGTGCGACGGCAAGCAGCCATCCTGCTCTCAGTGTGTCTTGTCCCGCCTCGGCTGTCCAGGGTACAAGAAACACATTGTATTCCGACAACCCACGTCACCTAGTTCAGTCGCTTCAGGCCAGCGAAAGAAGCGGCCACGTCAAAATAGACGCCCTAACAACACAAGTCAAAAGCCGATACCTCCGACTCGGGCTTTGACTTGGCCGCTCAGCGACGTGCTTTCACTATGCATACAAAACTTCGTCCCTGCCAACGAGTTGGGATCAATGTCCAGTAACTCAGCACTTTCACAGTCTAGAATATGCGGAGCATGGGTGGAAGTTCTTCCGGGACTTGTCGGAGCAGATGGAAGACATGACGGGCCTTTATCCTCCGCCATCAAAGCTCTGGGGATCTCGCTGATCGCCAGAGGCCCCAGCGGGCGAGCCCCTGTTCATGAAGCCATTGCAGCGCACTCCTCAGCACTCAAGGCTGTAGGGCGCCTCATTCCACACGCCAACGATGACCCGAACAACTATGACGAGATATCCGCGGCTGTCATGTGCTTATTCCTTTCAGAGGTGTGCATTTCTGGTCCCTATTTCGCTCACTATACTGACAAGAGACTGTTGCAGAAATTCTTTCCTACATCAAGCTCTGCAGCAACAGTGCACGCAAGGGGCATCGGGGAGCTCATTCAACTCCGCCCCCCCCAATTCTACGCATCTGGAACACCCCATAAGCTTTTTGTTGGATTCCGACCAATTCTAGTATGACATCACTGTGTTCATCTTCATGGTCTTATCTGTGCTAATATCTCAGATTCTCCACGCCTTTGACACCCGGAAATCGACCTTTCTGGGAGCGCCTGAATGGAAAGCAGAGCCGTTTCGCCATATAGCTGAAGACCCCCTTCAGATCCTCTTGAGTGAGGCCTGCGTCATACCCTCCATCCTCGAAATGCTCGATCACTGCAGCGACAATAGCGAACCTGCCGCACGGCAAGCTGTGACCCAGTTTGTGGAAGCCATCAACCGCCTGAATGGCTGGCACAAGTCAGCAAAAGCGACCATGGGAGACTTCACACTTCTAGCAGAAACCTCAACGTCCGAGTCCGGCCTTGAATTCCCGAATATCACCGTGGCTAATTCATTGAGTCACTACTGGGCGTTCTGGATCATTTGCGCCACTCAGATCAAGCGATTGATAGCACAGCACCCAAATATCTCAGAGGACTATCTCGTGATAGACGGCGAGCGCCCCGAGACCGAAGCGGTGACCCGAAAGGTTCTCCAACTGTCGAGTTATATTCTTTCAAGTACTGGCTATTTGATGCGAGAGGATATGAAACTCTATGGCACAGCCTCTGCCTTCTTTCCTTTGCACATTGCGAGGAGTGCGTTGGAAATGTTTGGAGGCAGTGATGAGGCCATTTGTGAGCAGTTAAGGAGGAACGCTGAAATCATATACCAACGAGGATATGAGGATGTAATATTGCATAAAAGCACAATGCTGCTAAGCTGATTTTTGATTTACAATATATCGGTGCTCTTGACTACGGTGCCGAAGGCATCCGCAATCTCGGCCAAAGAAACCTTCGTCAACTCCTCAGCGCCGGTTCCAGGGATATTGCGGTCACCGACCGCATCTTCAACAACGATCACGTCCCATCCCTTTTCACTAGCCTGTCGGGCGGTCGTTGAGATACAAACGTGTGCCTGCAGAAGAAGGAAAAGTTATTCTAGTGCACTCTCAACAAGGTCCCTTCGTTGGAATCATCTCACCATATATCCAGTCAAAACCGCCTTGTTCCTTCCAGTAGCCTTTAGCAAGTCTTCCAAGTTTGTACCTGTGAAGGAGCCAGGGAAGTGCTTAGTGACCACGCTTTCTCCCTCGACCGGCTTCAGCTCTGAAAACTCCTCAGCGAGGTCGGTGCCAGGAGTGAAGAGTGGCGCGCCAGCTGGCACCTCGTGGACGACATGGATAACTGGAGCCTTTGCAGCGCGATATTTCTCAAGCAGGAAGGCAATCTTTGCCCGAGATGCTTCGACACCCGAGACTGCGAGCTTTCCGTTTGCGTACTCGTTTTGAGCGTCGATGATAACCAGGGTGCTATCACTCGTGGAGGCCGTGGATGCTGGCAAGCCAAGCATGGAACGCATGGATACTGCAGACGTCATGGTGATTATTGTAAGCCGAAACTTCGAGAAGGGCTGTTTTGCACAAGTGATGATGTGAGCAGAGAATACGGGAAACTGTCTGACAGCCCGGACTACCGTGGGCTCTTAGTTCATATTCATACACAAACGTGCCGGGATCTCGGTCTGTGATGGCGGGCATGGGTTCCCCAGTAGTGGATTGCGCTAGGCCATGTAAGGTAACATATTCCGCCAAGACCAGATTCCCCCACATGATGGAGAACGATCGAGGGCCTCGAACCGATAGAAGATGGCCAATCGGAAGCCACCAAAGTTTGTGACGAAGGCTGACTGGAGATGTCTTGGCGAATAATGAAGCCTATTTTGGTCAAGCGCAGAGTTTCACTGGCCCAGGAACACCTATTCACCGCCGCTCGTCCTGCACCACGACGACAGTAAAGCTCATGACTCAATAACACCCATCAGCAGATTCGCAAAGAATCCATTATTAGTTTCTAAGCTTGATAATCTCTGGCCTTTGACAACTGACAAATCTTCTTGCCGATTAGTGATGGCTCGTAAGCATGACTCCCGGTTGATGATACAAGCAAGTCATGGGGCCGCAAGCGGATCGATGTGTCCCGAGTTGACACAGGATACTGATTCAATCAGCTAACAGCAGGAGATTTCGAAGTCAAAACCAACATGATTCTCTAATCTTGAAGGGTCTCGGTGACTCTGCATGCAATCACCCGCGTCATCTTACTCCTTCACCATTACACGTGCCACCTACCTACCTAGAAAATGCTAGGCCTCAGCAGTTGGAAACCTCTCTTTTTCTATACTGCTGCGTTTCTCAACGTAGCAATCCTTCCCAAGCACCTCAAGACCGGTGAGACCAAGATCAAGGGCGCTATCAAAGCCATATGTTAGCAGTCTGGTCAACCTATATAAGTAGGTATCATAGTTCACTCTATACTTTTTTTCACAATACTAAAACCTAATAGTAGCACTTTAACTTATACTTAATCTTAATAAAGCAAACAAATAAATCTCAGTATAATTAGTTATTAACGCTTAGCTTAACTTATCCCTAGTAGAAGAGGGTAGGTAGGTAGGTAGTAGAGTAGCAAAATATACTAGCGAGAGCGTTATTTGTAACGCTATTATTCATAAAGGCGTTATCTATAACGTGGAACGCTAATAGTACTTATAGTAGCTAGAGCTTAGTAATAGCTTAAACTTACACTTAAGGGTGTAAACTTAATAGTATAACTCTTTACTACTATAGCTAAAAGGGTTCTTATAGCTATAGTATAAAAACTTAACTACTACTTTAAACGAAGTCTTAAACCTATTCCTCACATCCTCTTATATATATAATAACTATAATATCTTTCCCCCTTATTATACCTATATATAAGCTAAATAAAGCTACCCTAGATAACTTAATCTATAAGATTAAAATAAATAAAATTAAAAGCTTTAAGTATAGTAACCTTCTATATACTAATAAAAAGACTCTACTTAAATTCACCTAGAAATACCTATTTAAGACAGCTAATAAGTGTAATATATTAAAGTTATATAGCCTTAAGATCGATATAGATATAATTAAGGCTACTAATAATAATCCTAACGCCTGTAAATACCTTATAAGCTTCCTTAAGATAGCTAAGGTAGCTTAAGCGGTCAGTAAGTCGGGAAGGGCGAATATATTAAGAGTATAGCTAATGGCGGCAGGGCTCTTCTTATGTTGAGACTGCGCGGTAGGGCGGAAGATGTTATAATAGCGCGACAGCATAGAGGCCTTAGGGCTGCCATGCCTAGCGGAGCTCACAGCGCAGACGTCCGAACGGCAGAGGAGATAACAGAAGATGGGCGTGGATTAAATATGGCGTGAAGGGTGGGTATAGCTTGGAGGAGCCTTAAGAGATAGAGGAGACTAATGGAGATAGAGGCGGCTAGAGGAAGACGGTTAACTTGGCTGGTTATAATGGTTGAAGTTGGAGGGGCGTGGAGGCGAAGAAGATGTCTAAGTAGTCATGTGACCTGAAGGTTGTTAGCAGAGGGCGAGGGGACCAGTCTAGCTTTCGCAGTCAATACCAGTCAAATTTCACAATACAAGGCCAGCGGCCCGCTATCAAAGCCATACCATCCGATCCAGAGTATTCTATCCCCAAGGCGATCGTCAAGACAGCTTGGGACGGCTGCAACTCCTTGCTTCTCACTTTCGGTAGAATTCATAAAACCCTCGTCACGTTAGCAAAGTTAACCATCTGTCAGGCCTGCTCAACCTTAAGTGGGCCAAATATGGTGCTCCCGAACTAATAGAAGAGAAGCTGGCAGTTTGGATAAATGTCATTATTTCTCTGTACATAGGCATTCCTTACTTCCAGGTCGGCATGAAGCTGCCTCTCTTTACCCTGTGGGGTGGTTCGATTCTCACTGTGATGGCCATGCTTTTGTGATAAAGGCAAAAGCTCGCTTGTCGGTTAAAACGACAAGTCACACTTTGTAAAGGGCAAAATACTCAGAGAGTAATACCAAGATCATGGCGATAAAACATAGAAACGGGCGTTTTCTCGAGTGTAAATTACTGGGTATCCACGTATAGCGAGCATCGCACTCCTAAAGTTCCATAAACATAACGCCTGGCAAGACCTTATTCTCAAAATAGTTCCCTCGTACGTGAATTATTTACATTGTAGTGATATTCA
This sequence comes from Colletotrichum sp. SAR 10_76, assembly GCA_025327145.1. Lineage (NCBI taxonomy): Eukaryota > Fungi > Ascomycota > Sordariomycetes > Glomerellales > Glomerellaceae > Colletotrichum > Colletotrichum sp. SAR 10_76. The sequence continues at coordinate 101,649 of JAKMWU010000033.1, read as the reverse complement.
AGCTCATAATATAAGCGCAGTCAATCACAACACCAGATCCAAGACCTAAGGGCCGACGAATAGTTCTAGAGGTCAGACGGGGGAGCTGTCACCGATGACCTCATTCGTACTCAAAAGTAAATGAAGTGACTTTAACATTCTTGTTATTTAACCCACTTTTCAGCCTATGCAAAACTGGTGTCTATTCATTGCGGGGCTACCAACCATCGGATGCTTTTGGGTTGGTAATCGGCGGCTTACATGGATTTGTCAAAACGGCCATTGCTGAATCATGGTTGCAAGTTGTACGTCATGGGGTCGTCAGACGTGAGAAAGCTTTCTTTGAAATCTCCCAGAGGCGCCGGAGCCTGCAAAGTCCACACCCTTTAATAGTATATATAGGGGATTTCGAAACAAGTCTCCCAACGAACATGAAATTCCACAACACCATCCAGTAGCTTTCGCCTTCAGTTGAATCATCCATCAATAACCCCTGATCCCGATCCAACGACAGGCATTCATCAAACCTCCAGCAATGTCTTCCGGAACCGACTTCAAGCCGAAAGTGAGCATCACTCACATCGGAACTGCCACTGCTATCCTTGAGATCGATGGCGTGCGCTTTTTGACCGACCCTTTCTTTTCTCCAGCAGGCACCACATGGGACGTGGGCATCACTATCCTCAAGAACACCGAAGATCCCGCGCTCAAGCTTGATCAGCTTCCTCCAATCGATGCAGTGCTCCTGAGCCACGAAGACCACCCCGACAATCTCGATGAGCTGGGCCGTAGGCTACTTGACGGTCGACACGTCTTCACCACTATGGACGGAGCCAAGAATCTCACACCTCGCCCGGCGGTAGTTGGAATGAAGCCATGGGACACTGTTGAGAGACGCATCGGCGGGAAGGTCTTCCGCATCACAGCCACCCCGTGCCAGCACCTGCCCGGCGGTGAATGCATTGGCTTCTTGATATCCTCGGATGACTTCGGGATTGGACCGAATAACCTGCCGAACGCAATTTACTTCACCGGCGACACGGTCTTCATCGAAGAATTGACCAAGATTGCCGACAGGTTCCACGTTCCCATCGCCATGATGAATCTTGGATTCGCTCATGTGCAGCTTCCCGACATGGACACGCCGCTGCAGATCACCATGGACGGCAAGCAGGCGGCTCGTTTATTCCGAGAAATCAAGGCGGATCACTTGGTACCCATGCATTACGACAAGTCGTGGGGTCATTTCACTCAGTTCGAGGAAGGATTAGCTAAGGATTTCAAGGATGAAGGTGTTGACGACAAGGTCAAGTGGCTGAAACCAGGGGTTCCGGTTGATATTATCTGACTAGCGACGTTGAGAATTCAGACGTACTAGAATAGTTGGGATAGTTAGATGTTTTTCATCAAGATTATTGAATTGAGAGTTCCCACAGGACTTTTCGACCAGGTTTAGGGCCTACTGAGGGTTTACAATGTCATGTTTCTCATCGCCCATTTCCAACACAGGATAAAAGGATAAGAAATACAGCAACTTTTGTGTTACTGGATCGATCTCACAGATGACACCCATGCAGCAACCGTGGCAATGTTGATCTTATCTACCATACGGAGCTCTTGGGTGATGCGGATCTGTGTCCGGCAGATCTCGGTGAATGTGGCGTTATTCTCACTAACTCCACACTCTGTCCCGATCGGAGAGACGGCGTGCAATTCTTAGTTGAGCAATTTCAGGGGTATCCTCATAGCTCTGAACTTTTCTATTCAGCAGACAATGGGGTTTACTCGATGAGGACGCAGTTACCGGAGCGATAACAATAGCTGGTAGCTGTTTGAGTGATATTGTTCATCAACTGTAGGGTGGATGACTCTAGAACTTCCTTCTGTACATGTAAAGTCTTAGACACAAAATGAACAAGAGCACAAATTTCCAGAGAAAGGTAGCTTTAGGAGCCTTAATTATAATTGAGTACGATCCGTAATCTTTATTTATTACTCGACAGGGTTACCTCACTTCACAAGCTAATGTTCTTAATGTTTCTATTTTCAATGAAGTCTCCGATGATTAATCGGAGGAGAGCAAGACGCCCTCGTACAATATAGTTAAGTAAGATGTATTAAATAATGCTGCCCAATGCTGTTCGCAGTCTCCACCGGAGGAAGTAAAGGCGGCCGAGTTGAATCCGAGCAAAGCTGATGTATCGTCGCTTATCTAATTTAGCAGGTGTGGATCGTGTCAATGACCGTGGTCCTGCTTCTAGACCAGGTTTCGGTCCAAGTCCCGGCCCCAAAGCCGGCCACTTATGTAAGATGTCATCACCATTCCCCTTTTTCTCTCAATCGCGCCTCGGCTTCACGCCCATCTCGATCGGTCCCGCATCCACCAAGGATCTCGGCAGGTCTATCGTCAAACTTCGGATCTTTGTCCGTGCGCTCCTTCACACGTGATGGTTCCTGGCCTGATCATGTCCTTCGCCGTCTCACCCATTGGCGCGGCTCGACTCTGGCGACCCATCGAGTGCTTAGTTTCTGCTGAGCTGAACTGGGCCTGCGGGAACGGAAAATGCGCCAGTCACTGGCGTGCATTGCGACCTTAGCACGGCTACGTCGGCACCGGACTCTTCCTCGTGACCGTGTGGCTGCTAAGCGCTCCATTGGCCAAATTGAGCGAATGCGACCGTCGGAAAATCCGCCAGAACCAAGCTTGCGGCCAGTTCTGAAGACATCAGCGCAAATGACTGAAAGATTTCATCTGATTGTAGATGTCGTTGGTTTTGAGGAGAGATCGTCGTTGACTTGAAAGATCTTCGTTTATGTGAAGCGTTGGCAGATGTTCTAGACATGATTGAGGTGCCATCTGGGTGTTTATCCCATGTGTCGCCGAGACGGCAGCTAACACATCCCCGCAAGTTCTCTATTGTTTTCTCCAAAACAGGCATTTGTCGCATTCCGCCATTGGGCACAAATTTCTTGGCCATGATTTGGCTTTCTCCACACACTGGGGTCGGTCCGGGGTCCGGGGTCTGGGGTACTTCGGCATTCGCAAACTACAAGTTCAAGATCAACAGTTGGGACGAGATCTACCCGCCTTTAACTGCCTTTCACTAGATCATTTTTCTATGCGATCAAATTGTCTTGCTCGTGAGATATAATCGCGCAGTCTTCTGGAGGAACGCCATCCTTCTATTGGACCGCTTCATCTCTAAAGACAAGGACTGCCGGCGCCGGTTCTGTTGCGATGGATTTCAACGCCAACCCCGCACCCTAAGCCAATTCGGCTATCCGCTTCATCAATAATGGTACATTGTCAAGGCGAGTCCAAGCGGACGCGTATCACCAGTGGGGAAGGTTGCATTAGTCAATCAATCCGATCTGCAATTATTGGAGGAATTCATGGTCACTGGAGGACCGCGTGCCACCCCTTGCTCTCCATTCAGGAACGAGATGTCTTCATAGAAATCATGAATAAACGGGAAGACTTGATGAACATTGTCGACACTTAAAAGGCCAAGCATTGCCCAGCTTCTCGGCATCGAGTCTTAGAAGCTCACCAGACGATCCAGCTCCACCGTTCTGCTTCTCATTTCCCTGCCAAGACTGATACAAGATGCACGTCTTCTCTCGACCAAGCCTCCTGGCCCTGGGACTCGCTGCCACCGGCTCCCTGGTCTCTGCCGGACCTTGCGATATCTACTCTTCCGGCGGCACGCCCTGCATTGCGGCTCACAGCACTACCAGAGCTCTTTACAGCGCGTACTCAGGCTCGCTGTACCAGGTCAAGCGTGGCTCTGATGGCGTCACCCTCAACATTGCGCCCCTGTCTGCTGGCGGTGTTGCCAATGCTGCCGCTCAAGACACCTTCTGTGCCAGCACTACTTGCCTGATCACTATCATCTACGATCAGTCTGGAAAGGGAAATCATCTTACTCAAGCGCCGGGAGGTGCCTTCAAGGGCCCAGAGGCGGACGGCTCCGACAACTTGGCCAGTGCTATCGGTGCACCCGTCACTTTGAACGGCCAGAAGGCTTACGGCGTCTTCATCTCACCCGGCACGGGATACCGCAACAACAAGGCCAGCGGCACTGCTACCGGCGACGCGGCCGAGGGCATGTACGCCGTCCTAGACGGTACTCATTACAACGGCGGCTGCTGCTTTGACTACGGCAACGCTGAGACCAGCAGCACCGACACTGGCAATGGCCACATGGAGGCCATCTACTTCGGTGACAGCACTGTCTGGGGCACCGGTTCCGGCAGCGGTCCGTGGATCATGGCTGATCTTGAGAACGGCCTGTTCTCCGGTGTCAGCTCGGGCAACAATGCCAATGACCCGAGCATCACCACCCGCTTCACTACCGCGGTCATCAAGGGAGGACCCAACTTGTGGGCTATCCGCGGCGCCAACGCCGCTTCCGGCTCGCTGTCGACCTACTACAGCGGCGTCCGCCCGACGGCGTCTGGATATAATCCCATGAAGAAGGAGGGTGCTATCATTCTCGGCATTGGGGGTGACAACAGCATCAGTGCCCAGGGAACCTTCTACGAGGGTGTAATGACCTCTGGATACCCCACCGATGCCACCGAGAACTCGGTCCAGGCCAACATCGTGGCGGCCAAGTATGCTACGTCTTCCCTCGTTAGCGGACAGGCCCTTACCGTTGGCTCTTCCTACTCTTTCCGCGTCACCACCTCCGGCTACACCGACAGATACATCGCCCACACCGGCGCCACCGTAAACACCCAGGTCGTCACCTCCTCCAGCGCCACAGCTCTCAAGCAACAGGCCAGCTGGACCGTCCGCACCGGTCTCGGTAACAGCGGCTGCTACTCTTTTGAGTCCAAGGACACTGCCGGCAGCTACATCCGCCACTACAACTTTGAGCTTCAGGTCGCCGCCAACGACGGCACCAAGCAGTTCAAGGAAGATGCTACCTTCTGCCCTCAGTCCGGCCTCAACGGCCAGGGTCTGTCCATCCGCGCCTGGGGATACCCTACTCGCTACTTCCGCCACTACAACAACGTTGGCTACGCGGCGAGCAACGGTGGCGTTCATACCTTCGACTCTGCGACCTCATTCAATGACGACGCCAGCTTCGTTGTTGCCTCTAGCTTCGCTTAAGGATTCTCCAGCGTGGAGTTGAGATAGTTTGCGGCTGAGTTGTATCTAAGTCAACTAAGAAATAATGATGAATGAGAGTGCATTATGAAAGCATATGCAACCTAGGTGATGATCAAAAAGATGTGATGAATATTGTCTAGCATTTGATTCTTTCTAGCAAGAGTATCATCCAATCTCCATGCCCATTATTATGAGTAAAAGCATATCACGAAGCCATCCCGAAAACGCCTTATCCCCGTATGCCATGCTTCCAAGAAATTGCATCCACCCGTGAGCCCTGATCCCCATTTTCCTAGCCAAAACCCAAACTAATGTTAGTGAAATTGTTTCACTTAGAAGGTGGAAGCGTCGGCAAAGCCAATAGCCTTGACAGGCTGGAGCTTAGCAAGCTTCGTCAACTTCTCCTTGGCTGCCTCGCCGAGGTTGGCACCCGATGCACCATCCTTAGGGCGAACTTCAATACCGCAAGGGTACATGTGCTCGATCTCAACATTATCACCAAGGTCAAACAGCTCAGACTTCTCACGGAAGCACCAGGGCTGACCGTTCCTCATGACCAGGTCATGCGTGTCCCGAACATCGCGAGCGTGCAGGGAACGGTATCCGCCGTCGAGAGAGACGGCAATGCAGCTGTGCCAGGGGGTGCGGGGGAAACCTTCAGGGTTGTGCTTCTCGACAAGGAGCGGCATGGATAGCTTGACGGCACCGCTGGACGGGTGGATGGAGAGTCGGACGTAGTCGGGGCAGGTGGCGAGAATGATCTTGGTGAAGGATTCTGCGCGCATCATCATCTTCATGGCGACTTCCTTGACGACCTTGCGGTACTTGTGGCCGGAGGTGGCATGCGCGGCGACAGGGCTGTTGCGGAGGTCGACCTCGAGGAAGCGGATGAAGCCACGGTAAGTCATGAGGGTGTCGTTGTCAGTGTCGATCATCTTGCGGACTTCCTCGAGGGCATTTCCGAATTGGGACTCGAGTTGCTTGCGGGCCTCGTCGACCTGGGTCATATACTGCTCCTTGGTCATGGGGCCGAGGCCGTCGGTCATGCCCAGGAAGTCCATCACACGGAGGAGCTTGATGCCCTTGTAGCCCTTCTTAGCGGCCATGTCCATCAAAGTGGATCCGTACTCCCAGGTCTCATCGTCTGAGATACCGACGACGTCTATCGAGGGTTAGTATCAGTAGCGGAATTGAGGATAGTGATTGGGAAAGACATACCGTTGAATACGAGACCGTCGGTGGCAATGTGGACCTCGGCGCCACCCTGGTACACCTTGCCAATGTCAACGCAGAGGGCATTGAGTCTGGCAAGCGCAAGGTCTTCACCGAGATCGGGCAGAACGCCAATGACCTTGTCCACGCGGTTGATGCTCTTCCACGGGAAAGAAGGGATGATCATCTTGATGGGAACGTTGTCACGGATGTACTGCTCAACACGGGGAAGGAACATCTTGCGTCCAATCCAGGTGTGCTCAGTCTCGCCCTCGGGAAGGATGTGTCTGCCGTAAGACTGGAAGATGTCCATGATCTTGTGGGCAATCTCAGTCTCGGAGGACGCCTCGGGAGGAGGTGTGGGGATATCAGCAGGGCTCTGGAGCCTGATCTTCTCATCATTTGCAACAATGAAGTTATCTGCAACCCAATAGTTAGCTACTTGTGTGGATGCAACGTTGTTGGTGGCGCTGCTTACCTTGGCTTGAGGCGGCGTCGAGTGACAGTGCGGGGCCCGTTGTGATGCTAACGGCTCGCAGAGGGCTCTTGAGGTCGGATGGGTTGATGGGGGAGCCGGGAACAGCGTCGTCGGATGCCAAGTTGATGCTGAATGCTCTGAGGGGACTCTGGATCTCGACTTCGGAAGAGTCAATTGGTGAACCGATCTCAAGGTCGGAGATCATGTTGATGTTGAATGCCCTCAAAGGACTCTTGAGCTTGCTGGTGTCCACTGGTGAGAAGCCAGTGTCAAGAGTTGCAAGAACGCTCTTTTGCCAGCTCAGGGGAGCTTGGACTTGGAGGAGAGGCTTGGGCTTGGGCTTGTCGCCCATGACCATCTTCTTGGGGTCGTCATGGTTGGGAGCGACGATGGGAGCAGTGACAGCCATTGTGATAGGCTAAGAAAGGAAAAGAAAGATAAATAGTGGGTATATGACTGTTGCGAGACTGATAGGAGAAGCTGAATCTGAGGAAAGGAGATGCAGCGGTTATTATAAGATGTATGCACTGAGTCGTGATTGTGTTTGTAGTTGTGGTTGTTGTCTTGTTCCTTCAGATCCAAATCGGGCGTCTGGTGATAATCTTCTTATACTCGGAAACCAAGTTCTAGAAGGCTGAGGCCATCTCCGCCTGGCTGCCAGTACGCCGAATGCATACAGCATGTTGAACGGAGACTTTCAGACCAGAGTACTGGAACAAAACGTGGCGCCCGGACTAGCCCGGCTGGGCACCCAAGAGGCCCCCAAGCTGAAGGCTGAACACGTCGAACACGCACAGTCTGGGCCAAGAATTCCCCATCATTCCCCATTCGAGCTGTGGCTGACGTTCTGTCGTGCGAGAGTGGTTGCATTCTGACTTAAGGTTCAGTCAACCTCAAAATAGGAATAGGACCGGGCGCCACGTTCAAGATCGAGGCTCAGGCTTACCTTCGTGTCGGTCATGAACGGGCATACCGAGCGATTGTCACCGACGACAGCCGATCAAACTGGCTTGGCCGAATGGTATGGAGCCAGGTGCGCCAGAGAAACATGCCGGCTGTCGTCATTCTGTTACGAAATATTGTGAGAGCTCCCGTATTCTGTAGTTGCTATTACCCTGCGAGAGCACATGTATTCGCTGGCAGTTGGTCCCGGGGATATGGTACTTGGATTCCGTAAAGTTCACGCCTGAGAAACCGGTGGGCGGGAGTTTTGTCCGTCAAGTGGGGACGGCATGTATCGTTGCACTTGGCAGAGCGGATGCGATCTTGTCGATCACTGCATGGCTCGTTTATACAGACAGTAAAAAAAAGCAGCTAAAACAGATGTAGAAGCTCTGGCCATTGGCTGAGACTTCAGTTTTGCCTCAAACGGTCAAGCAGGCTCGGTATAGAAAATATTATCACTTGCATGGTAGAAAAGTATCAGCCAAGCCAAATATGTGGCTCCCTTTGTCAGGCCTCATGGCAGGGGTTTCCATCCTTGTCAGCCATGACACTTGGGGAACTTGTCCAATCACAGTCTTCCCGCTAGATCGTATGCGATCATCAGATGCCAAGAACATCAGCAGTTTACAAGGACATTCCCGCTAGGATGATACCGCCTAGCCGTAAGCGCTTGTCGTCGCTGCAAGTAACTAGCCGTCGGCAACTAGTGCCAGGCCAGGCATGATCAGCCCAATTGCAAGACACGACATATTCTAGCGCTTCTTATTTGCATGTCTAGGCACCGGCAGGTTCTTAGGGCTGGGAGGGAGGGCAAGTGCACCGAAATAATCTGTCCGACCACGATGGGAGTTTTTGAACGCCCCGGATTATCTGTTGTGCTTGCTGAGTCTAGGCTGGTAGAAGGCTTAGCATGGCTTCGCCGGCGTCGTGGTCGAGGCTGGTCATGGCTTGTGCCCAGTGCTTCTAAATCCGGTGCATATCGACTTTTGACAACTTACTCGCCGTGAACGGACCGGCAACTTTGCCATGAAGACGCGGGCTCGAGATGGAGTATTTTCTTTTGTTAACACTTGGCCATGCCCCCGCTCGTTGACACTGTGAATGCTTCATCAAATTCCAGCTGTCGATTTCTGACACTTCGCTTAGTCCACGCTTTCCGCGGACACTTTGACTGAATCATTCATTTCTGCATCATCATCACAATCATAGCCAAGTTCATTACCATGGAGAACGTCGTCCGTCCACCCGCAGTTGAATACGGGGCGCAAGCCGCAGATCCAGACCAGATGACTTTGACCGATAATCATTACACCCACAAGCAGACCAATATGCTGAGCAACCAAGAGTTCCAACCATACGAGCCCGACCAGAGGCATTCAGAAGGGCAGCAATCATCAAGTCATACCGACGAGGAAAAGTCTGAGGCCATCGTCGACGCCCCTGACGGAGGCTTCGTTGGTTGGCTGCAAGTCTTGTCTGCCTTCCTTCTCGTGCTGGACGGCTTTGGCTTCATTACAGCCTTTGGCGTCTTCCAATCCTTCTACGTGGAGAAGTTGCACGGCTCGACGGCGTCTGACGTCTCATGGATTGGATCCATGCAAATCTTTCTGCTGTTTCTCCTCGGTACAGTCAGCGGAAGGGCCATCGACGCGGGGTACTTTAGGACTACACTATTGACTGGATTCATCTTTCAAATCGGGGGCATCTTCGGCGCTTCCTGGTCTGACAAGTACTGGCAACTACTACTATCTCAGGGAATTGCGACGGGTATCGGCAATGGCATGCACTTCACTGCCCTCGTCTGGTTAGTCTCGCAGTACTTCACCAAGAAACGCGGCCTTGCTCTCGGCATCAGCTCCTGCGGTGCACCCATCGGAGCTGTCATTTTCACCATCATGGCACGCCAGCTAATCCCTGCGGTGGGCATCGCGTGGACTCTCCGCGCTATGGGCTTTTTGGTGCTCTTCAACAGCGTCATTATCTTTCTCATCTCACGACCAAAGGAGACGAAGCGTTCCTCTGGGCCACTCCTTGAACTGGCTGCCTTCAAGGAGCTACCTTATCTGCTTTTCACGATCGGCATGTTCTTCACCTTGCTCGGGGCGTACTTTGCATACTACTATGTGAGCAAGCTTAATTGGATTTGCGAAATAATGCTCTTTGGTGCTAACTCCTCTGCAGGTCCCTCTTTTCGGCCGCAAGAACCTTGGCCTTGATGACAACGGCGCTTTGACGATTTTGATCATCATGTCTGCTGTAGGCATCACGGGACGGCTGATTCCCCCGTACTTTGCCGACAGGTCTATCAAGCCTCTGAGGACCCTGGTCATCTCGACCCTCCTTAGCAGCCTTAACGTCTATGCATGGATCGGCGTGCACTCCACCACTGGTCTCACTGTCTGGGTGATTGCTTACGCCTTCACCGTAAATGCGGTGCAGACTCTGTTCACGGCATCCATGGGCGAGGTCACATCCGACATGTCAAAGCTAGGCGTCAGAATCGGCATGGTCTTTACTGTTGTGAGCTTTGCCTGCTTGGCTGGTCCACCCATCGGCGGAAGCCTCGTTACTCTCGGAAAAGGCAACTTTCTGTACGCGCAGCTGTTCGCTGGCACAACCATGCTTGTCGGTGGACTTCTGGTTGCTCTTGCGAAAATCAAGCAGGTTGGCCAAAAAGACTTCTGGAGAATTACTCATTCGTAAAATTCTTTTGCAACACGGCAGCTTGGAATCTCGTGAACGGTAGGCGTTGAGCAATCAATTTGTTTTAGGGCTGGGTTTTACTGATGCATTTACACGGGGTCTAGCATGTTTCTGGAGTTTTTGGGTATTTCTTCTGGGCATAATACGCCCATAGATTGATATGACTTGCATTTAAGAATTCACAATGGTGGCGTCCCAACCGAGTTTCAACGGTCCCAAGACAATAGTTCTTCGGTGATGTTCTACCAGGCATGACAGCGCTGGAAAGAACTTGGCAATCATGCAAGTTTGTAGATCATCCGTCACTTGTACACCGTCGGGTTCCTGCCTGCAACGTAGCATAGAGTGTGAATCCTGCCGCAGCAGTGAAAAGCTCATTCTTTCCAACGATGCCTTGTGATGCCTCGTGAGACTTTAGCACATATCTGGTATGATCATCATGCATGCCTCCAACGTCGTCAGGTCATCTGGAGCTCTTGGTACCTTCGGGGGCTGTGATATCTGAGTCATCCTGGACTTTCCGCCCAACACACTCGACAAGGATGTACGCTATTTCATGGTCGTACCATTACTCTATCCCGTGGGCTCAGCCCTGCAAGCTGTTTTCGGGCTGCATTGGATAAGCTCGTATCTGCGGTCTCTACAGAAACTGGATGTAACGCATATTGACTTGCGTCTGGAATGCGTCTGTCCTGCTTTACTTCTTTGGTAGTTTGCGCTTAATCCGTTCCGGGATATGCGTCCAAAGGGGATACCGTGGCGCTGGCTAACCCAACCAGTTTTGCAGTAGCTCCACGACGGTGCAGCCATTGCCACGACGCAAACGTAAGACAAACCTAGGCTTTCTTGTTTCCAACGCGTTTTTGGACCGCATTCTGAGGATGCGTTCCAAGACACGCGATTCGGACCCCAGAGTCGGGTCGCCCGAGCTGAGCATAGTCTTGGTCTAAACAGTTAAATCCTTCCCTTTCGCTCCCGCGCTTGGCATGCTTAGCGCCACGACCCTACCCGATGTCCTAGAACCAGGTCGTGGACACCTCGGAAACTAATTCAGGCATGGAGTTAAATTGTGGCTTTGGCGAGGTGTTCTCAGCCGCAGGCATTGCTGGCATCTAGAATATTGTCGCCGACTAGTCCGGCCCGTCCGCATCGTGCATCGGGGTTTCCTGGAATAACATAAAGGTCAGACGTTCGTGTGCCTTGAGATGCCATGGAACACCGAGTCTGACCATCATCAACTGTATTCTCTACGCAATTGGTTTGTTTCCGCAAAAGGGACTGCTTTTCTCTATTGTGTACCTAAGTCGGTACAATGAAGTTGTCGGTACCAGCGGCGCTAAGGTATGTTCATGTTCTGTGGTCCGACTCGGCTCTGGGGGCCGATTTCAATCGCCGGCGCTAACCTCCCAAGCTTCTTCGGTCTTCTTTCTGGCCTCCCACATTCCGCTGAAGCGCATTCACAAGGAGCCCACACACAGACCTCCGTATCTTACGTAGCTGCAACCGGCTTGCCTCGATGGAGAGACTACGACCCCGCCGGAGACAAGAAGGAAGCCCCGTGGGGTAGCCGCACGTGCAAGTCAAACCCGGAAAATGTGCCCGACACAGGCGTTGTTCGCAAGTATGAGTGGACGGTGGAGAGAACCTGGGCAGCCCCTGATGGATTCGGTATGTCGCATTGCGCAATCCTTCACTCGGACCGACCCGTTTCTCACATTGTTGGTGTTGCATTGCAGAACAGGAACTTCTCCTTGTGAACGGACAGTTTCCTGGGCCTCAGATTGAGGCGAATTGGGGTGACATCGTTGAGGTCACAGTCCACAATAACATCACTGGTCCGGAAGAGGGCACAGCTATCCACTGGCATGGGTGAGTTTTCAAGCTCAGCCTGCTTTGAGACGCTCACTGACGACCGCATAGAATCCACCAGCAAGAGACCCCGTGGATGGATGGTGTCTCTGGCATCACCCAGTGCCCAATAGTCCCTGGTGAAAGCTTCACATACCGATGGAAAGCCTCCACCTATGGCTCAAGTTGGTGGCACGGCCACCATGCACTTCAATACGCCGGCGGGCTATGGGGGCCAATCATTATTCACGGTCCAACCTTCGTCGATTACGATATTGATCTCGGCCCAATTATGCTTTCCGACTTCTACCACCGAGATTACGAAGGCATCGCGGAGGGCGCCATCTCGACTAGTACTGATGAAAACGTGACAGTCCCACATTCGGCCAACCAGCTCATCAACGGCATGAATCCGTACGATTGTTCTCTGTCGCCCTACCAGTTTCCCTCTATCACCGACGCCACATGCCACGACAATGCTCCTAAGCCACAGTTCATGTTCCAGACTGGCAAGACCCATAAGCTGCGCCTCATCAACACCGGTGCCCAGGCCATCCAAGTCTTTTCGATTGACAACCACAAGCTTATTGTGACAACGATGGATTGGACGCCTGTCGAACCATACGAGGTCGATTACATCGCTCTCGGTGTAGGTGGCAGAGCTGAGGTGCTCGTCAAGGCTACCGGTGACCCCACCTCTGCGTATGCCATGCGCATGAGATCGCGATGTGCGACCACATACGTCAACGAGACTATCGCGACTATTTTCTATGACCAGGCTTTGCCAACCGCTGTACCCGTTCCCGCCGCACTTGAAATTCCTTATAAGCTTACCAACTCATCTTGTGGCCATGTAAGTCGTACTTGAATCCGGAATCGCGATGTACATTATGCTGACAGGGTTTTGCAGTATGACTTACCAAAGGTGAAGCCGCTCTTCAGAAAGCGCGTCACGAAGCCTGACATGACCGTCTTCTACAACGTGTCTTACAAGACAAATGCAACCGGCAACTGGCTGTGGCTGATGAACAACGTTTCCTTCCAAGCTGACTGGAGCCGACCTCTCTTACTGGAGGCAGCCGACGGGAAAACGGACTATCTCTCCCAACCGCAGCACATCCTCACAACTGTGCCGGATGACGTACGCCACGTTCGAGTCATTGTTCAAAACACATTCTCCATTCACCCTATGCATATCCATGGGGGCAACTTCCAAATCCTGGCCGAGGGCGACGGCATTTGGAACGGCTCAATCATCAACAAGAAGAACCCAGCTCGCTCCGATACGGAGCTTCTTCGTCGAAACGGCCATCTTGTTGTTCAATTCGACACGAAGAACCCCGGTACCTGGAGCTTTCACTGTCATACTGCTTGGCATGCCAGCCCAGGTCTCATTGCCAACTTCCTGGTGAAGCCCAAGGCGGTACAGGCGTACGATATTCCAACCGCTGTCCGAGATGGATGCGTGGCTTGGAACAAGTATCAAAGCTCCGGGGGAGAAAATGCTTTGCCGTTTGACAGTGGACTCCGGAAGAAATCTTTTTCATGATCCTACATTTTTTGATGACTCAAGCTTTCCTACGGCGGCGCGTAAATTGGCAGGAGTTTGGCGTTTTGAGCGATGTCTTACGGCCCAAGAGCTGACTATAATCGTAATCATACTTTGTTCCTAACAAAATATTATGAAAGTTGATTTCGTCACTTACTAGTATGTCCGCACCTCACGCCCCGCAATAATTTGAAGCCATATTCCAAGCTCGCCCTTGTCGGGCACGCTAAAGTGCAGCACTCCAAGCCGTCTATACAGAGTTTCTGCCTTGGAGAGAAGTAAACCGCAATACTGGTTAGTGTTAAAGGCAGTGTTGAGATCGGTAGAATCATGCGTAAAGAATCTAATTCTCGCCCGATGAGGGATAACCGTCAAGACCTGGTCTTATACAAAGAAATAAGAAGTCTTGTTCAAGGTAAATATGGTCTAGCAGTATCTACAGAATATGCTTTTCCCAGAATTTTTCGAAGAGAAATAGGCACCAGAAAGGAGAGACAGAGAGATTCGAAAAGGGAAAAGGTCAAGGAGAGTCCAGAAAAGAAAGAAACATCCATTGCTTTTCGCGTCCTCAGATCTGCCCGTAGAGCTGCATCTCGTGGATAATGGCATCCCGATAGGCAATCATGCCGCGCGTCCTCGGGTGGAACGTTTTGATCTGGCGCGTGGGAACCCACCAGTTGATGTCCTGGATGGTCATGTTGCCACCGCCGAGAGCACGGTTCGTAGCATTGAACCTCGCGGCCGCCGGGCCGCTGGGGTCCTCGGCGACGGCTTCGGCCATGCGGCACTGCCACAACTTCCATGGGTCGCCTCCAGACGATCCCGTCACGCCTTCGCACTCCTTGGCATCCGGCAGAGTGGCGTTGCCCGCCTGGATGAGGGCCTTCGCCTCGGCCTCGTCCTGGGCTCGGGACCGGACCGCCGCTGCGGACTCCGCATCGAAGTCCTTCCAGCCGCTGAGGAAGAACCAGGTGTCCTCCCGGTTCTCGTCCGGCTCGTGGACGTCGTCGCTGGAGCACCAGCTGTGGTCGGTCCCGTCCCTCGGGTCGAACGAGTTGGCGATGTTGATGAAGCGCACGGCGGTCTCACCCCACTCCTCGTTGGCCTCGTCGACCGCCTCGCTGATGGCGATGTTCGTCCGGTAGACGAGCTCGAACATTTCGCTGCGCAGCTTCTTGGTGAGGTACACGATGCGGTTGAGGGGCCAGTCGGAGGAAGGCTTGTATCCGCCCCACCAGTAGTGGAAAGAGGAGTCCTTGCAGTCCTCTGTCAATGTGTTGAAGAAGACCGGGTAGCCGGCGACGTATAGCATGATGTCGGTGCCAGCGTCGTGGCCCTTCTGCAAGACCTTCGTATAAGCGGCCTTCAGCTTCGCCTTGAAGCCGTCGTCGCCCTCATCCTGGATCATGGCGAAAGCCTTCTCCTGGGCCTCCTCGCAGTTCTTGCGGTTCGTCGATCCCAGTCTAGCCGTGTTCGGGGTGATGATGCAGTACCATACTAGGTCCGAGAAGCCGAGGTCGTTACCGCCGATGGTGAGCGTGACGACGTTGGTGTCCGCGGCTGTACTCCAAGCGTCGAGCTTCTGCATCAACTCGACCGTCGTGTCGCCGGAGCAAGACTTGGGGCCCTCCCACGCAATGGAATCGTCGTTGAGCCACTTGTAGATGAGGTCGCCGTAGTTGTTAGATCCGACACGGCACGCGTCGCCCGACGTCGTCCCCGTGCCCATGCCGCTGGCGTACGAGTCGCCAAAGTGCGCGTAGCCGGCCACACGTGTTCTCGCGCTCTCGTCGTCACCGTCCCAGACGACATAGTCGGCCATGGGGCACGAGTCGATGACCTGTCTCTTCGTGCCGCCTCCGCTGGCTGGCGGGCCCGTGGTGGCGGGGTAGGGGATCACCTTCTGGCAGCGCTTGCTGAAGAAGATGCCGGCGGCGACGAACGAGTACGTGTCGGCATTGTTCTCGCTGTAGTCCGCGGGGCAAATACCCTCCACAATTACGCCGTCTGAGTTGGTGGTTTGGCAGATGATCTTGTCAGGGGTCGGCAGGGTTCCTGATTTCTTGGGCTTTGCCTTGTATGAGACGCAGGACCTGTCGAAGGTTCCCCTTGCGAGTGCAGTGCAGCCGTTGTAGCCGTAAGCCACGTCGAGAGCGCTGATCACAGTATACCGTCAGCAAGGTCCCACGTGAATGGAGAGAGGTGGTTTTGAGAGGTGAGCTATATACCCTGATTCTTTGTTCACGCCGTAAGATGTATGGGTCATCTCGTGGAGTAAGATGCCAGACTTGGCCCGCTGCGCATAGCGAAGATCCATGACATCGTTATCGCAGGCGTCCAGCGTCGTTGACGTCGAATCGCTGAGGAAACCGCCGTTGTCTTTGAAGAACGCGTCGCAAACGTTCATCACCTGCAAGTTGTCGTTCATCTGGCGATCCCCATTTGCATCAGTAATTCAGTCCAGACTATTCGTCGTAAGGGATTACCCACGGAAGCCCACCAGCCTTTCTTCCAGCACCCTTCTTTGGTTTCGTCGCAGGTTACCGTGACGGTAAACTCAGGCGATCTACCACTGAGGACTAGAAGGTGAACATGCCCACGTCAGTACCTGCATAGACCGCCACAGGCCAACATCGGCTGACTCTCATCAGGTGCGGATAGTGTACTCACTGTCTGCCATGCGACGATAGCGCTCCTTGACCTTATCACCAAAGTCGGCCTGGTCTCGAAGACTCTGGGAGAAGAAGTGGTTGTAGTAGTCGCCGAATTGCGGGTCGCTGTATGCTTCGATGGCCATCGCATACGCCCACGACATCTCGGTGCGGATGATAGTCTTTCTCTCGTCACTACACTCACCTTGGCCCGTGGCAAAGTTCACGGGCACCATGACGGGAGGGTCAGCTCGTGCAAGAAGCTGATGCGAGCCGCTGCCCTTATTGCTGGCATCGACTGGTGATGCGTGAACGGCAACATGGGAGGCGACCAGCACCAAAAGTGCGGGAAAGAGTGACAAGAGATTCATGCTGAAGAGATTCTTCAGGCACTGAACGATTGTGGGAAACTGAACGAGAGATGGAATGACCAGTTGATGCTGGCCTCTTGCCTTGGATCTGTGACTTGGAAAGAGAATTACCTGGGCATTAAGAGAGACTTATATACGATTCTAGATCGCAATTGAATCAATGTTATACTTTAGAAACTCCTGCACAGTTGCCGTCTTTCCTCTCTCTCTCTGCCTAACTGACATCCACACCACGAGCCTTCACGAAGCTGACATCCAGATGCCGCAGTAAACTGACAAACCGCCATAGACCCCAACTGCAACCAGCCATGCTATAATTAGGATCATACGCAATATTCCTCAACTCAACTCTCAACTTGCTGTTCATGGCACCTCACGAAGCGGGCATCTCGACGCAGGAGTGGGCTGAGGGAGTTGCCGCAGATCCTAACAAGACCAGGAAGTATGCAGTCAAGTAGGAAGAACCTCAGTAACTTTTAATTTAACTTGCATAACCAAGTGAGAATAATTAAATGTTGGGGGCGTGACGGGATCCAAGGCTCTTGGCCAAGACAAGGCCAACTTGGGTTGCCTGGCTTGAGAGTTGTATTCGGGCGTTCGTAACTCTCTTCTCAACCCTGTCAATCCTCACGTTGACCAAAACATCATGATAATTTGTGATGAGACAATACCGCAAATGTTCACAACCTCCGGGCGCTTACTGTGGGGGAGTAATCGTGGGGTAGTATTGGCCGAGGGCGGGCCGGGAGCCAAGGCCACTTCTTCCAGCCATTCTATTCAGCCAGTCAGCACTAGAATATGTATCACACGACGATCGGCAGAACAAGCTCCATCCAAACGCGGGTTGTATTGGTCAGAGCCGGGTGTCGTTCCTGAGAAAATGCCGCGCATAGCCATCCCGCCTCGCCGAAGGATTCGGGCTGTACATGCAGACGGGAGGCGCGGGGCGGCCAACACAGGTGCCGGGTAAGGCTGACATCAATTTGAAACAAAGGAGGAGATGGTGGGAGCGGAGGGAGCAAACGGCGCAGCGGGAGTTCAACATAAACCTCCACTCGCTCTCAGCAGCAATCTCTCGATAACACGAACTTGGACTCCCCATAATCGCACACGTCCGGTCCTTTTCCGTTGCATTACCTTCCGAACCAAGACACATCCAGCCCATCTATACTCAATATGGCAGTCCCGAACTGGCTCAGAATGTGCGTTACTTCTCCAAACCCCATGTTCCTGGGAACAGGTTGGCGACTCTGACTCGGCGAACTTCGCGTTTCAGTGTATTCCTACTGCTCACATTCGCATCGTTCCTGCCTCAGCTCCAGCGGTTGTGGTCGCGTCGTGACAGCTCAGGAGTCAGCCTCTACTACGTCCTCTTCAACCTCTTAGTCGCGACTGAGCTACTCACGATCGACCTTACCCTGTTGACGGGCGTCGAAGACAGCGATGTTTTCGTGCAACAGCCCGCATCCCTCGGCGACTGGTTGAACCTCGCCCAGTTTGCCATCGTTTGGGCTCTATGGGCGCTGATGTACGCATATCCCTCGACGCTGCACAATCATCAGGTTGCTAACAAAGAACTTGGACACCACAGTCTCGTTTCATGCATCGTGTTTTATCCAAGCGATGAACCTCGCGGCGTGCCCGCCAAAGTCTCTGCTATCTACACGACCTACCTACTCATCTCTCTCGTCCCCGTCATAATTGTCACAGCCAGCCCATCATCTAGGGAAGGCCGCAGGTGGTTTGACGCTCTGTTCCTCGGCTTCCACACCTACTTTCTGAATCCGATCATCATAATCTTTGGCATCGCTGCTTTATATGCGGAAGCACGTACAATTCGTGCGCGCCCTGAAGGCTCAGGACTCGGTTCGCTGAGCGTTGTGGGCCTCGCGGCGCAGGCGGTAGTGTTTTTCATCGTGGGAGTTGCGTGGCCTGGTCGCTTGGTCTGGCCCTTTCCGATTTTCGGGAGGGGGTTCCTCGCCTGGATTCAGATGATCGGGTTTGTGCTCATCGACTACATTATCTTCGTGATCGCTCAGGCGGATCTTTTGTACATTGCCATGCAGCACAATGGATGGCATGCGGAGGTTCAAGGCGCAAACGGCGAAAGAGAGCCTTTGATCTGAAGTCGCGGGGGCTGCCTAAATATCTCAATTGAGGCCAAATTGCAAGGCGCGAACACGAATGAATATATTTCACTCTAATCGCATTTCTAGGCAGATTGAGAATCTGTTGGCAAGGATTCCACAGGCAATGCGCTAAATTCCAAGATCTGACTACCTGTAACTACTCGATTATCGCGAACTCGACTGGCTTCGCGCTAGAAACTACCAGCTTCGGCCGACCTCCATTATCAGATGGCTCGGTGACATTTCCAGCTTCATAACAAGGCAGCTTAACCACCGTCTCTGCATGATCCTCCATGATTCCCCAATCCCACCAATCAACTGCAGTCTCCTCAAAAGTGCAGCGAAAGACGTCACCTGGGGCCATATCCCGAGGCAACTCCGTGTCGTCTCCAGAGAGGGTCTGGGTCGTTGTCCAGGTCTCCCCCGGCCGTAAGCTCGTGAAGTGGTTGTGCTGCCCAACACGAACGGAAATGTCCGGCTCGTCGACGATCATAAAACCAAAACTGGTCTCTTCGAGCTCGCAGCATTCCCAGGTACCGCTTTCAGCATCGCTATCGCCTGGAGCATCACCTCGCCGACGGCGATAGATTTGAAATCCCCCAGGCTGTTGTTCAGACACCAGGGATAACCAATGGAATGTCACAGGCTGGTCGCCACTCCGCTCGACGCCTTCGTACTTGATCACGATCTCGACGTCGAAGTATCCACGGCCTCGCAGTGTGGGCGGACACCGAAGTGACGCCGAGAACATTGGCGCCCCGGGACTGCTGCAACATTAGACGCCTAGCTCGTGTAAAAAGACCATGCATAATTAATCCTGGATACTCACATTCGATCAGAGGGGGCCAGCGGCACAGACGATTCCGCCTTGCGGCGAGCTGCTGCCTGTTGCATCATTCGCCACCTCTGCTCCTCCGTGTTCGCCGCCACGAATCCCACCTGTGCTTCTCTGGCCGCACGTTCAGGCCAGGCTACCTCCTCTGCCACTGCCGTGAAGGTGAGGAGTGCTCCACCGGGCATGATCAGCTGGGGCTGACCTTGGCCCTTTTTGGCACGCGGTCGCGACCTGAGTCCTGATGGAAGTAGCGTCCCAGCCTTCATCTCAAGTCCTACATTGTCTTGGATGCTGCCCCAGGCCCACATACCAATCTCAGCTCCTGGAAAGACCAGCGAGTACGTCTCGCCTGCCTTCAGTACGCGATAGTATCGCTCAGGGAGATCTAGTCTGGTCGGGCTCGTCTGCTCTCCGGGCCCGAGTTCAAATAGGTTAGCTTGATGTTGTCCGGATACGATCAAGCTGTCGATGGTTTGCTCTGGTAATACTACGAGACCCGACTTGTTGTCCACGAGTACCTTTTCGAAGGTGCCGTTATCCTTGTGGCGCACGAGAATGCACCCGTTCTCGGCAAATACGTTGGTGTACATGGACCAGTGGAAGATACAACATCTGCCCTTGCTATCATCGTCTGGGGCGCGGTGTATGGTGCTCATGATCGGGTACGGCGTGGTGAGCGAAAGGCGCTGGCCGGCTTCAAGTTTCCAGGTTAGGCGTGGAGCGCTAGGTCTAAGATCATTGCGGTCAGCATTAAATCTGTGAATGGAGGTCCGTAACTGAGAAGGGGATGTGATTACTTTCGATCCTTCTTCCCCAAGGACACAAATGAACCCACATCCGATCTTGTCGTCTGCGCCATCGCGAAAGCAGCTTGCGGATTGAAAGAATGCAGTGATTGCAAAGGCTTCACTAAGAATAATGAGGTGTTAGTGCTTGACGTCGAATAGATCGGTGGTTAGAGAAGAGAGTCAGCCTGCATTAAGTAGTTACAAGTAACCAGATCAATCTGGACTCGCTTATTGCGATACCAAAAGTTCTATAAATAGATTGAAGTCGATAAGTAAATATGACGTATTAACACGCACTAATGCTTCAGTCTACTGTTTATCTTCAGCAAACAATCAAATCAAAATATCTGTTACTTTTTGCGGTGTAGATTAAACAAAGAATGCATGCTCATATTCGTCAGGTCTCGCTATGAGATGCCTGTTCCCTGCCCGAGCCTTGGTGGTCATGTTGCGGCTGGAAGCGGGTGTATAGGGCCGGCTTCCTGGATGACATACATAATGTCGCCGAACTATGGTCGCTGTAGTCATCCATTCCTGGAGGTATTCAGCAGAAGAACATATTCCAGGGTGAGACGTAATTTAAGCGCCGATAGCGTTTTCAATACTTGTTAGTGCATCAGTTGCTGCCTAATAGCTATGGCTCACTAATGGATGTTATACTCACAAGAGTCTGCGAACACGTTCTAAAAAGCCAGAAATGGACTATCTATAGCAAGATAGCCACTTTTGAACTGAGATATGTTAGTCTGATATTGAGATTTTTATGACTATCAAATCTTCCCCGAGGAGCGTTCGCGGGATTTGCGCAATGCCTGCCCATGACATCATTTTTAAAAGTAATCATCATGCAAATAAGTGTGAGGTAATATCTAACTGCAGTTTTTCTGTTGAAGTGTTCCGCACCCCTACACCGGACTTTCTGACTACTTGGTGCAGCAAGTATACTTGCATGATAATCGTCAACTTCGAAGTAACGTGCTGAAGCCAAGACGCAAGGCATTCTAGAATAAAATCCTTTACCGCGTAGTTGCAAATGTTGCTCTTGTTTCAATCGAAGCTTGCTTACTTATAAGCCCCAAGTCTGCTTTCAGGAGTACAAGGCAGAGCTGGTGGCTTCTTCTCGTCGCACAAGAATCCTCCAGATTGTTCAAAATAGGGAATGGCCTCGGACCCTCCGGGTCTGGATTGGGCAGACACTGCGCTATTAAGGCCAATAAAAAGGTTGTCACAAGGCTCTTGAGCATCTTGAACAAGTTTAACGATTTAATGAAGTGAAAATGATGGCAATGTGGTGATATCACTATGGTAATTTCTCTGTTTGAATGGATTTAATCATCGTTCTAAAGTAGTATACACTTTGAAGTAAGTTATGAAACGAGCCAATCTCATGGGTGAATAAGCCGACTTTATGAGCTTCCCGCAATTCATTTCACAACCTTCTGAACGGGTCAAGACCCAATAGGAGCAGAAAACAACTAGCAGTTCGCACGATTGCAAGACATTTAAGCAAAACAGCTAACAGGCGAGCCCTTTGGTGGCTATCGTAATCGTTCCGATCGTGGCGCTACCCCTGATCAGACAAGACCTCCCGCGGAAGGCGTTCACCTCCGGTAGCTTCAGTAGCCCAGCGTTTACAATATTGCTGGAGATGCAGAGAACGGAAAGCATTGCCGAAGCCGCCGCCCAAATCTAAAGAAAGAACAAGTTGGTTAGCAACAGAAATCGTCGATAGATTCGCGGGCTTCGCCCCACCACGTCCATTGCAACTATCGGTATTTTTTCAACACATTTTTCGAGAGATCAAGTTCTCGACCTGTAAGGGACAATCGAGTCGGCTCAGGTGACGACAGAAATGATACTAAATGAGTACTATTTCCTCTTCCTCGCTAAAGAGATCCATGCCCCCTTTATGTGGAAAAAGGACAAAAGCTCCGACGCGGACATATGATCCAGACTTCTCTGCGGGATGAACGACAAGGCCCCAGCCAGCCCTCTTGTGCATTGGATCCGCGCAGAATCTGCACTTCTCGATGAAGACGCTCTCGTAGTCGTCGGAAAATGAAAGACCGCCCACCTCAGCGTCACTAGGCATCCAGTCGTTAATGTCCTCATCGTCATAGCCCGCACGCCGCCCCATCCTCTTCCAATCCAACGTTGGCGAGCAACAGCTCGATACCAAAAATAATTGCGTATTGTCTAGTGTCGACTGGACCGAAGGTTCGCCGACGCGCCAGTCAAAGAAGCAAGTCCCGATCCCGCCTGAAAACTTCCCCCAAAACGTACCGCTGTTGGGCCCGGAGGCGGGTTCAAGTTGAGGAAAGCGACAAATTCTACCCTTAAATCGAAGGAAGCCTCCATTGAGAGATAAGAAGGGGCTGCTGCCTTGGAGGTCCATGTGGTAGTCTATCAGGACAAATTCGGGCCGGATGTGATTCATCAGCCAGTCGAAATCGTCGCCCGTGGAAGAGACAATCTCTTTAAGCGTACCAGATATAGGAAATGCCCGGTCGGGCAGCTCCAAGACACTTGTCCTCCGCGATGCCCAGCTCCACGAGGGCGCGACGTACGGGTCCGCGTCCTGCAAGCTGTCCACCAGCGAGGCTAGGTCGCCGGGAAACGGCTGTCTGATATACCAGACCAGCTGGTGCTGTAGATCGCTTTTCCATAAGCCCGCGAGATATGTGTCGCCAGTAATCGCTGCGAAGGCCTGGGCGATACCAGCAGCCCCAGCAAGGATGTCCTCGCGATATGTCCAGTCTTTGGTTGAGACCTCTCTCACGCCCTTCCAGTCGTGCTGGTACATCTGTCGCATGCCATTCACCGACCGATCCATCTCATCACAGCCGTTTCCAAAGGCTTTGTTGATTGTAGATCGCAGAGCCAGACTGACACGTAGCCCGGCACGTAGATTGGTGTCATCCAGAATTTGCCCGTTTTCGGAGAACGCCTTGGTGTCACAGAGGAAATGACTCATGAAAGGGCCGAAAACGATGAAACGAGGTGAGAGAATCAGCTCTTGGAAAGTCCATCCCCTACGATACCACATGGAGCGTTCAATATCCAGATGTAGTGACTGGTCAGAGACGCGCCACGGCAATTCGCCCCTGTCAACATCGGTAGAATGTGGAACCAGCGTATAGGTGCCCCTGATATGCTCAAGGCGTGATGATTGGAAATCCACGTCGAGGCCTTCAGGACGCGCTTCGAGATAGCCTTGAAGACAAGACTGTGAAGACAGGGGGCAGATGGCCACAGCGCAGGAATTGTAGATCTTGCCCATCGTCTGGCTCTCCCTATGGAAATCCGCCTTATCTCCTTGAATAATGCAAAGGGCGTCAACCCAGAGGTATCGAATTTCGAGCGCCCTACAGACCTTGATAGTGTCCCGTATGACGGGGCTCAAGGAGTTGAGAGGCATCCCTTGATGGTGGGCTGATATTGTGTCTTTTGTAGTTTTGACCTGCTTCATAGCGTCTTCTTTAGGTCCCCAACAATAGGTCAATGCTGCATACTTCAGATCGTTCGTGGCACATGAGTTCATGTTGAGCATGTCTTCAACAACGACGAGTCGAGGGTCATTCTCCTCGTGCTGGCCAACATCAATCAGTCTCGTAGGTAGGAACGGGGATGCTGGTTTGGGGTGGACGCATTCCTCATCGCAGCTCCGGAGCTTTGACTTGAGCCACATGACATTGTCCGGGTCCAAAGGCTCCGGGGCGCACTTCTTGCCCAGCCTGAGCCATTGGCGCAGGTCATCTTGGGGGAAGTTGTTAGAGTCCGGAATGAAGTTATAGCTGGCAAAGTAAAAGTGACGTGTAAACTTACTGTTGCTACTCTCGACGTCAAAATCTAGAACCGCGATTTCGGTCTGTGTCGTAAACTCAACAACCACACACTTCCAGAAAGCCAAGCCATAATCTGGAAGGAAACCGTGCATCCATGCTCTTCCGCCCCATTGGTACATCCCGAAGATACAGATAAAGCCTTCGCAGGTCAGGTCTCGTCTTAGAAGCGCTTCCCTGACGAAGTCACACACACGGCACCCAGCACTGGAGGATTCGGCCATTCTGGGAAGGTCGGGTAGTTCATCTATCCAAATGCGCATGTGATCGTCTAACAGGCGTTCATCTTCGCCGAGCTCCTCTCGAGAACTTTGCAGCATTGGCTCGTTGCTCTCGTTCACGCCTTGGTAAAACTCGTCGGCGCTGTCATCGAAAACAACTACTGAGCATCCTTCACAAAAGTCCGTGTTCCTTGGGAAGTCAGATCCTCGAGATTGTTCGGGATCCATGTCTCTCGTTGCTTGAGAATTTTGAGATGGTGTTATTTTTAAACTGATAGAAAAATCTAGCATTTAAAATGTAGGTTGCAATAGGGCTGAGTAGGTTTGAAACAATTAGGTAGAGAAAGGCGCTGCTTATGTATCCGCGGAAGATTAAGCAAGCAAGCAGGCTGTGCTATTCCCGCTTCATACAAACAACCAATTATTGGACCACGTTGTAATACATTTGACAGTAAGCCGGCTCGCAGGCAATGCAGGCGGGCGTGCCTTAATTAACGCGTACCTCCGTATGTAGATAGAGTGGCACCAGTTACCTCCCGTCTTCTTGCACACGGATCTTGGCTTGCCAACGCATCGCACCCTCGCCCCCCCATTGGTTTTTCATTATTCGCCAAGAAAGCCTTGTTGTTAAGACGGGCCCCGATCTGAGGCACATGTTACTCGTGCCACGCCCCCGCTTTTTGGGTTTTCGGCAAGTGCCGGAATCCTGAAGAGTGGGGGGCGTGGCACGAGTAGGCAATAGTGAATGGAAGTGGAACTTCCATTCCACACAAAGTCCGTGTCTCCGGCCCCAGGTTCCGATGTTCGGTGCTCGGCAGCGGCCCGTAGGGGATGGAGATTTTCCTATAGACATGCATTCTATCTCAATCTTGCGCCCACGGCCTCAAAGGTTCAAACGGCAGAAAAACTGCACACAACAAAAATGGCAAGGTACTACGGCACGCGAGAGTTAGTGCCGATTAAGCCCGAGCGCCCCTTATCTCAACGCACTAGAAACATCGTGACGCTGTCCTTCGTTGATAGCCGTGGAAATAAAGCGGAAATGAGTATCTATCGGCCCAAGAGGACGATAAAAACTTGCCGTTCATGGGAAACCCGAGCAGATTAATAATGGTAGGGGCTCCAGTGAGGGTCCATGGATGAGGTCACTAACCTGTTGCGCAGATTTGCATCACAATCATGACTCAACCCCAGAGCTCTCATCATCTTTTTAAGAAACGGTCATAGGTCAACAAGTTTCACGTTGCATTGATCCAGGAACATCAGTCTGACCAGATAACGCCAACTCTCCCCAGACAACATTCATTCCAGCGAGTGGCCAAATATTCACCGGTCACAGCGGAGAGCAGCCCAGACGATGCAGTCGCTTCTCCAATATAGGCGGGCAGGGGTCGCCGCCCAGGCTCAGATCAACAGAGACATGGGCGCAGCAGCGTCTTCTTCACAACCGGCAAGTCATCAACGTTCCAAACAAGGTCAAATTTTCGACGAAGAAAAGGCTCATCCAGCGCACCCAGAAGAGAGGCCAGGCCAAGTCCTAGAGCCGACCAGCGACAGCAGCGCCGAGTCCAGCAATGACGAAGACATCGAACGCGTGGGTACGACGCGGACCCAGTATTCCGAAGGAACTGCTCTCGGTCGGGTTCTCACCGGCATCCTCGTCCGAGACCGCACCGCCCACGAGGGTCATGGCGGCCGGGTCTTTGTTGTCGGATGGGCGGGACCGGATGACCCCCTCGACCCTCACAACTGGTCCTT
Source organism: Colletotrichum sp. SAR 10_76 (assembly GCA_025327145.1). Taxonomy (NCBI): domain Eukaryota; kingdom Fungi; phylum Ascomycota; class Sordariomycetes; order Glomerellales; family Glomerellaceae; genus Colletotrichum; species Colletotrichum sp. SAR 10_76. The sequence goes on along the minus strand of JAKMWU010000033.1, from coordinate 75,221 downwards.
GGCGAGACGCGTCGGTGTGACGCTCCAGATCTCCGTGATTGCGCTTTTCGTCGGCGCCGCTTCCGGCATCGATGCGACCGTGCTCCCGCAAGCTTCGAAAGACTTGGGTGTCAGTGAAGTCGCCGAATCTATGGCGACAGGTAGGAAACCAGTCCGTGTATCTCGGCTAGAATTTTGCTAACAATCTATCTTTAGGCCTTTACCTGGTTGGCATGGGTGTAGGCTCGCTCATTGCGGGTCCTTTCTCAGAGACCTTTGGCCGCAATGCCGTTTACATCGTCTCAATGGGAGTCTTCATGCTGTGGATCATGGCATCCGGTTTGGCTCCCAACTTTGGCGCTCAAATTGCGTTCCGATTTCTCGCAGGTTGCTCCGCGTCCACGCCGCTAGTATGTTCCGGCGGTTCAATCGCGGACATGTACAATCGCGTTGAGAAGACGTGGAGTTTCCCACTTTACGCGATCACCTGTTTCGGAGGCCCTATGATAGGTGCCGTGATGGGCGCCTACATCGGACCATCGCCTCTGGTGAGCTGGCGCTGGACCGAGTGGACGATGATGATCTGCTCCGGCCTCGTACTGGTGCTCGTCGGGCTGTGTATGCCAGAGACATACGGCCCGTTATTGCTGCAGTGGAAAGCGGCACACTACCGTCGCATCACTGGGGATAACCGCTTTCGGTCCGAGCACGAGATTGTTGATGCAACACTGTTCACCCGACTGAAGACAAGCATGACAAGGCCATTCCTCATGCTTACTGAGCCGATCATTATCGCCATGACGCTGTACATTACCGTCGTCTATATCGTTCTCTTCACCTTCCTCGTTGGCTGGCCGGATATCTTCGAAAAGACATACGGACTCGACCAAGGCCTTGCCAATATCATCTTCATCGCCATGTTTGTTGGGACGCAGATCAACTTTGCGTTTGTCCCACTTGTGTATCGCATGACGGTGAACAGAATGAAGCAGACCGAGGACGGATCTTTCGAGCCGGAAATCCGATTGTGGTACGCCATGTTCGGAGCCGCCATTTCTGTCCCCGTATCCCTGTTCTGGCTGGGCTGGACCAACTTCGCCAGCATCAGCATTTGGTCGGCCATTTTTGCAGTTGTAATGTTTGGGTACGGCGTAACGGGCATCTTCATGTGCGTTTACATGTACATCATCGACTCATACGAGATCTACTCGGCCTCGGCACTTACGTTCGTGGCCTTGATTAGATACATCGTGGCCGGCGGTATGACAGTCGTGGGAATTCCGTTCTACGACAAGATGGGAACGCACTACACGCTGACGATTCTGGCGTGCATCGCCGCGGTACTTGCGCCAATCCCATATGTGCTGTATTACTACGGTCCCTGGATTCGGTCGAAGAGCAAGTATGCTGTCTCCATGAAGACCCAATGAAAAGAGCTCGGGCCTTAGGTAGACTAGTCGCAGGGGAGTTTGCGACGAAGCCTAGGAGATCAACGTTGATTTGACAAACCCTTCGGCAGACATTGCCTCATCGCGATCCGTTTTCATGCTTGCTTTGGCCATGCACTTCGGAAATCTTATAATTATCTATCCCCCGTCCAACGCAATATGTAGTCAGCTAGACACGGACGTCCTTTCCCTGATACAAGGACGTGCCGGCGATTAAACAATACCACCACCACCACCACCACCACCATCACCATGTCTATTGGATATGCTTCAATGCGTGCCTGTAAATGCAAATTTTAAACCCCGTTTGAATCCCTTGACGCCTTGCTAGAATATGCATCTTCCCCGTGATGACTGCTAGCGATGAACCATTCTTTTCCCAAACATTACTCATCATCTTCACTTCCAACCTTATCCACCCAGTTTTGTGCCTTTGACGCAAATAGTGCAATCATCAACACTAGGACGCCTCCTAAAAGAGCCCCGAGTCCAGCTGCGACGTTTGTTTAGCGAAAGTTCTAATGAAAATGAGATGCAATACTCACTGATAGTAAAAGCCCATCCAACACCGATGGCATCAATCATGGGGACCAGACCACCAACAGCACCAGCTCCAAAACTGTATTGAATGATATACTTGCCGCTAATCACAGCCGTGCGATGCTCCGGAAGAGCCTCTGCAATATTGCTTAGCAACTTCACGACTAAGTAACGTAGTCGAGCCATAGACTTACCGGCTGAATACGTGTTGAGACCACTAAATGACCACATGAGTCCGAGACCCTGCACGAAGGAACTGATAATGGGTAGTGGCATGCCGCCAACCTCCTTTTGTACACTCCAGCCATACAACAGCGTACCCACAGGCAAGATGACAAAGATTGCTGGCAGACTGGCCCTCAATCTGTCCTGGGGGAGACGAAGTCCGTTGCGCTTGCGGATGTACCTCTTCACGGTGTGATCCGAGAGCCTTCCTCCAAGGGTACTGCCTAACAAGAAACCGGCGCCTGGTGCCAGATAGAAAAGGCCACTGATCAAGGGTGAGGTCAGGCCGAAACGAGGGTTGATGACGCGTCGGACGGAACTAAGAAGACCATACTGGTTGAAGCCCAGCAAGCCGCAGGTGACATTCTTATCGGAGATTAGCGCGCGGACAAGTATGATTTAGGATAGAAGGCTTACTGCTGCCAGAATATTGGGGTATTTGAAAGCCCTCAAAACACCCATGGGGTTGAATGCATGCATCACCTCCCTGACAGAATGGACAGGGGCCTTCTCGGGGACTTTCAGGTGCGTGAGCTCGCTTGCTCTGGGGACGAAGAAATACGCCAGGATCAGGCCAATGAAAGTCATTCCAGCTTGAACGCCATAAATGATCCTCCAACTAGCGAATGCAACAATGACGCCGCCAGTCAAAGGTGCTGCAAAAGTCAGCGTTTGTCTCTTTAATTCGACGTTGTGACCTACCTATTGTGTTTGCAGCAACACAACTTCCAAGGAAGAACCCTACAGCGGTACCTCGAGTTGTCTAACGCTGATATTAGATCCTGTTATTGCGCTCGTTGTGCTTACTCACCGGCTCAAAGATGTCCGCCAAGATCGTCTGGCCCGCAACGAGGAAAAACGGACCCGTTGTTCCTCCAATGACCCAAATGGCTGTAAAACAAGCCAAGTTGTTCGACAGCGCAGATCCGATCGAGCAAAGAGTCAAGAGAGAGTTCGCCAGCAGGTATGCAGTCCTTCGGCCCAGGATGTTGCTGGTTGGGAGCCAGATCAAAGCCGACAGGGCCATGGCGATGAAAACGCCGGCGTTAGCCGTGCTGATTGCATGTGTTGAAACACCAAAATCTGCAGCGACCTCTTTCGTCGCTGTCAAGATCGAGCTGCCGGAGAACGTAACCGGCAGGGCCATCCAGCAGACGACGAACAATGTAACCCACTTGCGCCAAGTGGGCATTTCCATGACCACATCATCAACGGCAGCGGGCCGGGCAGGTTCGGACGCGGCCGGGATGGGGCCGGAAAGCGGATCGGAACTTAATTGCGGCATCGTGACGGTAGCCATCTTGTCCGGCTTCTCGGCAGTCTGAGTAGCCATGGTAGCGAGCGTAGCATTGAATGAACCAACAGCCAAAAGAAAGGGATATCCAGCGATTTTACAGTCGAAACATCAGAGCGGTCACATATGGCTCGGGGACCCAGCCGGGTATATACCCAGCGAAACCACTCCGCCATTCGGAGGCCCCAGCCGGCACCGAAAAAAATTCACCATTTTTTCGTCGTATCCTGTGACTCAAAGGTGTCGATAAGTGGGCCTTGCATTGCGAGTTTTAGGTAGGTCACAAGCGAGGCCGGTTCGGGGGGCGGAAAACTTGCACTGATAGCGGTGGATTTCTTTGGGCCGCAAGTCTTTTGTTCGTGTTTCTAAGTCGGCAATTCATCATGAAGCCGACTTGACACAGTGAGACAGCCGGAGATATTGTGGGGATAATGCAGACACGAAAGACTCGGCGAAAACTCAAATCATGCCGAGAACCGTGGGGCACTGACTAATCTTTCCCCCGGCGTAAGATTCAATTTTTGCCGATAACCTCGGGCCTGCTGACCTTTCTTCGTTCAACTGGTCTGAACTAGACGACAAAGAAAGCGATCAGACGTAGTGCTGACAAGCTATTTCCAGCGATTCTGTCAATGTAGCGGTCACGTTCACCAGGCCCTCTGACGCAGGCTTGAGTCGCTGAAATATCTACTGGCCGCCTCGGCGTTTGGCCATCTTCCCGAAATACATCGGAGCCCACGAGGACACATTCCCGATTCGGTAAACTTATCGACCAACACCATGGCCTCGGAAGGGGACATGTCCAGTGCGGAGGACAGGGTCTTGTCAGTATCTGCATCGGCTTCCAAGAGTTCGAACCCGAAGTCCAGGACGAAGCCCATAGCGTGAGTCTCGGGATTTGTTTATTGTCAATGATCATTGCAGTAATTGACGTTGGGTTGTAGGTGTTCTAGATGTCATTCACGTAAAGTGAGATGCTCAGGTGGGCACCCATGCGATAACTGCCGCCAGGCAAGTAAGGGCGCGGAATGCACCTATCCCAGACGCAATCGTATGATCAAAGTGAGCCAACGGTATGTTGCACATAGTTTGCATTTGTATTTACATCTACCCAATTGTGTCCTCTGACACTCCTCACTCAGATATATCGATGATCTCATAGCCGAGAACCAGCGCCTCAAGGGCCAAAATGCCGGGCCTCGACATGCCGACACTCATACTCAAGCCTCCACCATCCTTCCTGACATCCCCACAGTGCCAGCAAGAGAGACTGTTGACAATGGCATTGCTGTACCAGCCCCGTCACTTGACCAACGTCCATGGTTCTTTGATATGAACATCCCACACACCCCCATTCTCATCGGCGAGGCATCAGACGCTGCATTCGCTACTCGATTTCGGCAAGCAATCGCAACTGGAGATCATAGCCATATACCGAGAGTTAACTATGCAACTGACGAACGACTGTTGGCGTTGTCTGACGTCGACTGCCCGTGGCCTAGTCCTGCAAGGGCTCGCTTCCTGGTTGGCGTTGCCTTGAGATATGTGAGTCGATGCTATCACATCATCCGCAAGAGTCTCATCTTGGACGGACTAGAGCAGACACTTCAGAATCCATCTGAAAGTGACACTCTTCTGAAGAGTAAGCTCTGGGCATTATTCGCTATCGGCGCCATGTATTCAACACGCTCAGCGACATCCGAGCGAGACTTCCCCGGGATGGGCTACTTTGCAAGAGCCACAAGGGTGCTTCGCATCGTCAGTGAGAGGCCCCGGATTGACGTAGTTGAGCTTAGACTCTTGCTTGTAAGTGTGGCAGCATGCACCACAATGCCATGTTTTATTAAGCCTGACCAATATAGTCGTTTTACTCGTTGGCACTCAATCGCCGACATACTGCCTACACCTTCGCTGGCTCCGCAACAAGACTTGCCGTCGTCATGGGTCTGCATCTCAACGTCCCTGAGTCCCAACTGCGAGACGTCGCCGCCCGGGAACATAGAAACCGGGTGTTCTGGACAGCATACATATTCGACCGAATGTGGGCATCGAAGCTGGGTCATCCCGTCTGCGTCCAGGATGTCGATATCGAGGTTGATCTTCCATCTAACCCTACGGTTGACGAAAGTATCGCGGATGATTTTGCGGATGCATCATACTTCGTCGCCAGTGTCAAGCTCGCGCGGGTTCTTGGTAAAATTGTGCCATTGATCTACCGCAGACGGAATCAGCAGATGTCGCTATCCCACCGGGTACAGGAAGCGTTGAACGACCTCCGGGGTTGGGTTGAGGAATTGCCACCTCAGCTTCACATCGACCACAAGGTCACATCAGAAAGAATGCAGAAACCAATCTCGCTTCATCTGAACTTCAATCAAGTAAGTCCGAACATGTCTCAAAGTGAATTTTAATTCTACTAACAACCAAGTGCGCTGTGAGCGTTACCCGTCCCATTCTACTCCACGTCCTTCGCACCCACGTGGCGTCGTGGGGAACACCATCAACTCCAGAGCCACAGATCCCTGGGACAGCAATGACACTTGCAGAAGCATGCATACGCTGCGCCAGGCACTCGTGTCGTCTGTTGACCGAATGCTGGATCGACGGATCTTTTGCAACATTCGACTACTTTTATACCCAGTACCTCTTCTCGGCCTCCACCATTCTCGCCATATCAAGTCTTCTCAACGGCAAAGAAAGCCAAAACGATCGAGAACAGTTCGAAGAAGCTGCGCAATTCCTCTCCCAGCTGAGAGACAACGGCAATTTTGCTGCCGGGGAGTTCTGCCAGCATATCGAGGCTATGAAAGCAATGATGGCTGCTGCTCATGCTCGCCGTGGCGGATACTCGGTGGCAGGGGACACTTCTACACTACTTGGCGACGCAACGGCCAGTTTTGGCGATGCGATGAACATTGCGCAGCCCTTCACAGCTCAGAACACCACAGCCGGCATGGCTCTTGCGGAACCGTCTCTACAAGAGTTGCTGGCACAGCCCATCCTGGACCTGCAATTCATCGACGCATCCATCTACAACGATGGTGCGCAAGGGTTGTATTGGCCAGATATAAGTCCAGAGACCTGGACGCCGGACTGGACTGCATCTTGATTGATGATTGCATGTGACGTGGCAAGATCGGTACTAAGTGCTCTTCCTCATCTTCGATTAATACATGGTCGGTCTCTTAGAAGCTCCCATCTTGGTCCAGCCCCAGAGGTCCTTACTGGCTCCTCAAGAAATATCACCAAAATCTAAACGGCACTGCCAGCCTCCCAGCCGCGTTTGGAGCCGCAGTTGGCGAAACAGCTGAACCACTTGCTTGGCCTCCACTTCCAGTCGACTGTCCCGTTTCACCAGTTGCTTCTGCTGTCGTCGTTACAGTACCCGGTCCGATTGTGGATGTGGTGGTGCCCGGCGCTGCGCTCCCACTCTGAGTGCCATCGCATGCCACTTCGCCTGAGATGAAGGTGTAGCTGGTGCTGCACCCGATTCGGCCACATGTTCCCTTGCAAGGAAAACTGATGTACTCAGTGGGTACAGGCGTCGGGCATCCGCAGCCGTGAGTTAGGGTGGAAATCGTGATGCATTGAAGAACCATGCACGTCGAGCATATCTCAAGCGTCTCTGTCGCAGTCGGACACCCAGTCTGTGGTGATACAGGTGACGAAGTGATAGTACGTAGGACAGTGGTGTCAGATATGACGTCGGACGAGGCTTGAGCCACGATCGGCACCGCCCTAGTGTTGTCAGCGGCATGCCATCAGAGATATCCTGCACGGGATCTTACGCTGAAATTATTGCGAGAATGTGGATGGAAGTTTTCATATTGTCGTTCTTGAGTGTGAAGTCAGACGAGAGGGGAACTCTGGCTGGGGAAATTCTGCAGGAGTATGATATATCAACTCATGATGGCAGGTGACTATGGCGTTCTCCGCTTGAAGATCCCGAACGTCATTCGTCGACTTCGTCGGTGTAGCAATTCACCAGCCCCTTTGGGAGTAGGTGTCTTGGCTTGCAGGGGCGCAACGGCGATGGACTCGTATCGAGCTTCATAGCGCGGAGATCCATCTATTTCGGCCTATCAGAGGCCCCGAGACAGATCATCAAAATGTTACACCAAGTTTCATCGCCAAAACAGTTTTGTTTATCTTCCAAGAAATCAGGAAGATCGGCCATTCATTCTTTCACAGCTCATCTATATAAAAGCAGTCGAAGGCTACGTATTGCGCTCGCGATCTGATTGGTGACACAATGGAGACCCAAAGTCCGTTGAATTACGTCAGGAACAAAGGTTGATGATTTAACGTCTCAGCCGTTAACAAATATCACCATAGGTAAGGTAGGTAATCTCAGACAATGAGTTTCAAATTCATTATTTCGTTATTCTCAGTTACCCTTGTGTAAATTTGGTCGAATCATTTCAATGTACCAGCCCCGGCGGCTAGTCTAAACACCTCAAGATTGCCAGACGTAATACGCCATCGGAAAGCTGCGAATAGCGACAAACCTCAGAAGGGATCCTATTTTCAAGCATGGTATGAACGTTCCCATACGGTAGAAAATCTCTTAATCAGATGGTAGAGAAATACCTACTGTAGCATTTACCCTGCTAATTACCCCTCTGTGCCTAAGTATCATCATCGTTGTTGTCCTTCCTGTCGGTTTTGCTGGCTCTATGATTGACCGTTTTATGCTTATCCTCCCGAATATAAGACTAAAGGTCTTGTAATCCAGCTTTTCAGCCTTTCGATGTAGGTGACCCATGAATAGGCGGTCCGTTCAGTTGATACAACTCTAAAATGATTTTCAGCATGCTGACTTGTAGAGATTATAATACCACGGGCAAGTCTCAGCCATCCTCAATTCCCCAACCAAGGCTTTGTTTTCGAAATGGTTACCGGTCCCAGACACTGGCGGAATAAATATGCATTACACATAGAAGCTAAGCATAATAAATAAGGAATAACTTACCCTAGAGACAAACGTTGATACTCGGGGTGACCCGGATATGCTGCCGAATACGAACAACATTGCATCGATGTGAGCTGGTCCAGTGACGATGGAATTTGAGTTTTCTGAGTCGCACCAAAAGCGCGGGGTTTCTTTGAGATGAACTTAACGACGGACGTCGGCAATTGGCCTGCACATCGCATTGAGCAACGCGTCTCCTCATCCAAACGAGGAACGAACGCGGGGAAGGGGGAACCGAACCCGAGATTTTGGAACTGGCTGCCGCCCATCAGACAAAGAATGTGAAAGCTGACAGTTTTCTCTCCAACCATCTCATCAACATCACCAGCTCGTGGACCAAAATATCAAGTCACGTACCCCATCAGAATTTCGGAGCCTCTCGGTCAGAATGGAACTCATTAAAACCTCGGAAACATGGCGACTTGTTGCCTTAGTCCCATTTCTGGGCTTAGTTTACGGCGCGTACTCCATGTACAAAGCGCGCAGCTTCTTTCGACGGCTTCAGCGCCTCGGCTACCCAATGCCCCCTCACCACCCTATCTGGGGTCATCTTGGTGTCATTGCGAGCGTCATGAAGGATCTACCACCCGACCTCATGCCTACAGTGGCTCTTGGCGAATACTTTCGCCGACGGTATCCTCATCTGGACCAAGCGTTCTATCTCGACCAGTGGCCCTTCTCGAAGCCGATGCTTGTCCTCCTGTCCCCGGATGCAGCACGGCAAATCAGTCAAGGTGTAGCGCTACCAAAGGATCCAGGCCAACATGAGTTCCTCACACCTTTGACCGGCGGCCACGACTTGGACACGATGGAGGGCGACGAGTGGAAGTTTTGGCATAACGTCTTCAGCCCCGGCTTTCGTGTTTCGAACATCGCTGCTTTGGTACCGAACATGGTCGAGATGGTTAGCGTCTTTTGCGAACGTCTTCGTCAGCAAGCAAGAAAGGGTGACAAACCGTTTCATCTGAGCCCAATGGCGCTCGATCTCACCATGGACCTCTCCAGCAAATCGATCTGGGATCATGAGCTGCACAGTCAGACCGGATACAATGAGTTTTCCGCGGCTTTAGCTTCGCAGCTGAGCTGGCTTCACTACTATGGAACCTCACCACTGAAGGACTTGAACATCCTCCGTCCATTCATGCAATGGTACAACGCCCGGCGAATGGATACCTACATCGACAGAGTGCTAACTCAAAAGCCGAGGCCTGGTATGAGAGACAAGACTGGAGCGATTTCGGTATTGGACACGGCCAATATCCCGCAAGATCCAGTTCATGTCAAGGTACTCCCCAAGGTCATCCGCTCCCAAATCAAATTCATGATGCTTGCGGGATATGACACCACCGGTTCATCAATAGTGTTTATGACTCATCTTCTTTCAAAACATCCAGAGGTTCTTGCGCGCGTTCGTGCGGAACATGACGATGTCTTGGGTCCGGATATCTCTGCGGCACCAAAGTTGATAGCAGCCAATCCAAAGCTGCTGAACCTTCTGCCTTACACAACTGCCGTCATCAAGGAGTCTTTGCGGTTCTACCCTCCTGGAGCAACCTCGAGATATGGAAACCCTGACTTCCAAATCGTGATAGAATCGTCGAAGACGGAAGGCAAAGACGGTGTCACAGGGGGCACTTTAGCTCTACCCACCGATAGAATTGTCTGTATGGCTATTCACCATGGCATCCATCACAACCCACGCTACTGGGAGAGGCCCCATGAGTTCATACCGGAGCGGTTCTTGGAGAAAGCCAAAGACGATCCACTTCAGACCCCCGCCAACGGCTGGCGCCCCTTTGAACGGGGACCTCGAGCGTGCATCGGGCAAGAGATGGCATTGACTGAGATCAAGATGGTCTGCGCTATGACTGCGAGAGAATTTGATTTCAAACCTGCGTATGACGAGATCGGACCTCAGCCTGCGCCTCAGATCGATAATGACCATGTGTATTTGGTCAGTCGTGGAGGAGCTGCGAATCCGAGTGGTCACTATCCCTGTCGAATATCATACACGACAAGGGATTCAAACGTGCAGCCTTGAACTGAAAGCACAGGCAAAGTGGCTTTACAAGAGGGACTTTACAACCAGTACTTCACTTGATCTGGGGGAGACGATAAAAACAACGGTCGCCACAAGACGAGGGTTTGGACAAATGTATGCCAGTGGTTGATTTGAAATTAGGACAAGATAAGATAGCCAATGCCACAACAACACATTAACCACCCAGGGAATGAATCATATGTCTTTTGAGTGATCTACCCGATGCTTATTGCCGGGGAATTCCTTTTCCGGTCGGAATCGACATAAAGTGGTAATGAGTAGTGATGATACAGGTTAGGCACTGAACTACTCAGTTGCATGTTCATTCAGCCTGCCTGCTTCGATACCGGTTTCTGCCCATACACGACGTGTCTAACGACAAAGGTTAACGATCTATCACACGAACTCTGGTAGAGAAACTCACATGTCGTATGCACCATTATATGCACCATCGGTCATTTCCCTACGCACCCCCTCGACCTGTGCTAGAACGTCGGCCTCGGAGCGTCCCAAAATACCACAGAATGCCCGTAAGGTGAAGCCTTCTAAGCCTTCAAGCATCTGGGCTAGATTTGCGGATCCTAACTGTTGGTAATACAAGCTTTTGGGCCAGGGGCCGAGCGGAATCTTAAGTTTCTGGTGGAAGGTGCTTTTGAAGCCGACCTGCTTGGCCCACACTTCAACCTGTGGTCCTGGACATGGATCTCGTCCTGAAATCCTCATGACCTCTAGAAACGTCTGGTTCCACGACCAGGTAACGTGATCTCTCGTGTAGAAACCGTCATCTGAGTACACTTCAGGATCCATCTCATGGAACTCTGCCCAGCCTCCCGGCTGAAGATGGCTCCAACCGACGTTAGAAATTGAATAGCGCTTTAGATGGAGTTTGACATACTCATAGATATTTTCCATCAACCGAGGCCAATCAGCGATGGATGCAGCCATGAAACGACAGAAAATGAAATCGAACTTCCTATCTTCAACCCAAGGGCTTTCCACATCGTCGACTTTGAACTTCACATTAGGAGGTACCCTGCCATCTCACTCTTAGTTATTTCTGTTCGCACCACCATCAGCGACAGTGTTCTCAAATATTAGTGACATACCACGTAGGCTGGATATTACTCAAATCAACGCCGACCACTTCGGCGTTCTCAAAGACGTCGCCCATCTCAATCGCCCCTTTTCCATAAATGTTAGCCAAGTGCAATTTATGTGACAAAGACACTCACAAATGCCAGTTCCAGTTCCTATGTCCAATATTCTCTTCACATTGCGTCTGTCCAGAGGTGCCAGGAACAATCGATTGCCAATAGCCTTCACCATCATCGCATGCGCCATGTCAAGGCGGTCAATCTCAATTTTATCGTTCGGTAAGACGTATGCTTTCATCGTCAGATGGTTAGCGAACTTCGAAGGCTGGCTCTGCACTCACAGCCGGATCGAAATGCATGATATCGCCGCCCGTATTCTTCCGGATAATCAACGACACTCGATGATAGTGACACTGTATAGTTAGACCTGTGAATAGCGCTGAGTCAGCAAGCACGGCGAAACTGCCAAGAGCAGTGGTGGGTTATCAAGGAGTATGCACACATTCGTTCCCCAAACATTGAGTCATCGTCGTCCATCTGCGCCAAATGGTCAGCGACATCATCCAGAAGGTTTCGTTTACAGAGACAGTCGAAGGTACCAAATCATCTTCATTCTCCAGAGGTGATGCTGCATAATCGGCTGTATTCGAAGATTCGGTAGTCATCTTTCTTGGCAGTGAAACGCGGGTGTGGAGAGGAGAAAAGTTGAACGTGACTTGGTAAGAGGCGGTGTGCGGGCTCTAAATAGTTCTCGCCCGACCAGAAGACAATCGCTTAGCGACTTATCGCGCAAGTGGTCTTCGAATGCATGTTTATTGGTGTTGGTTTGGAATGGGTCAGGCCTGTGGATGGTCATGGCTTGGCTGTTAGAAATCACTTACCCCTCATCTTGTGCCACACAGCCGCATGACACGCTCGCCAAAGTCCCATATTCATAAATCTGAGTTGACCTCCTGTAGTTACCTTGTGACTTATAAAGTCTTGAGACGTATTCATAGTGCATCCGCTACTAGGAGGCACACGAGAAAAAATGGTGGTTGTCTTATGCATTTGAGTTCACTTTCTGGCGACCTTTCTCACGAAAGGTCTTCTTTTCATGGCCTGCGCAAGAACGTCTGCCATAGAACCTTCCTTTCTATTGACAATATCAAACCGATAAATTTCAAATATCTGTGTCACAACCATTACACTATTGCTCCGGCCTCTATTCTAGGTCACAACTTAGCCCATGATTCAAGATTTGTAGAGTTACCGCGGGTGCCACATGTTATCCAGCTTGATCTTACCCCATGGGTTAGCCATAGAGGTTACGCTCCCTCCACATGTTTCCCCGTCAGAGTCATACGGCAGTCAACAAGGTGCGCCTCCAGGCGGCAAACTGCGAAGAAGAAAACTTAGAAGGGAAGAAAGATCCAGCTTGATCTTTTTTGAAGCAGGTTCTTCGTGTCCTCAATGCCGGAGTCTTCCTCAAGATGAACAACGTATTTCTATCTTGATTTAATTCTCAATGAATATAATTGTCGGGTAGTGTAGATTAGGTTTGTGGACTTTCTGGCATCTTAGGATTAGGTTTCATCGGTCTAACACCTCTGTGGCTAGCCTGATGCCATCTTTCTGCTGACCTTCTAGTATTTAAACACAAATATGATGCATAACATGATAAGCAACGATTGGATACTTTAGTATTCATATTCCGCTGAAGAAGAATCAACATGATCTGCAAATTTCGTCGCTTCTCGCTACTCCCGCCCGAGCTCCGCACTAAGATCTGGGACCTTGCAACTAGACCGACTGGCTTTCGCGGGGTTCAGTATTTCTCAATCTTGCCACTCCATAGACCTCCCGAAAGATTTCAGCATCATGTTAGCAACCGGCTGCGACCACAGCAGAGCTTTCTCTTGGGTCCTCCTATGCCCACTAACGAAACAGCGCAGCCATCGTGGAACAACAGCGAATCTACATATGCGATCGACAGCGGGTTGTGGACTGCTTGCAAAGAATCTCGCGCGGCAATGTACCGCCGTTATAGGCCAGAAGAATGGTCCGACTTCTTACAGCAGCTGAAAGAAAAGCCGCGCCTGCGTTGGGACATTGTGTATTGGAGGAACCCCAAACATTTCGATACGTCAGCGACATTCATGGTGAACGACATGCATACCAATCGGTTTGTGACCGTCCTCCCGGTACAGGACCTCATCTTCATACAACCCTACGACCACCCATTCAACCCTGCATGCATTTACGATTCGATGCCATTCGCTGCAGGGGACGCTGCTGGCTTTGGGGAATTGTCCAACGTAGCCCTGGAATTCGATCCTTCATGGAATGTCATGGAGCTTCGGGAGTATCAGCGACAGTGGAAAGCAGCTGTGCTGGATGATGAAGCCTGCCTGGCGCGTTTTCCTGATCGACCCAAAACGTACGAGCGATACGATACTTACGATCAACTGGTGACGGTCCGTCAGAGGAGCTGGATACAAGGTACAAAATTCTGGCTTGTGGATCGTCGACTGCGCCGAAAACGATCACCACCGGCACATGAACATCTTCAGAAGGCTCAGATTGTTTTTCATGGAAACGATTGTCGATTTTTCGCCATGCCAGAAGGCCGCGAGGATCAATTCTGCGAATACCCACCAACGAAAAACCAGAACCTTGAAACGATTTGGGACTTTGCTTTAGAGTTGGATCGAGTTGGCTCAGAGCAGGTCATTGTCCAAGTAGAGGAGGGTATTTGTGGTATGGCCATCGAACCCAAGATCTTTGAGGGGGTAGATACTGGGTATGTGAACCGATGGAGAGTCTTAGTGCAGGAGAGCAACATTTAGCTTTAGGAGCTGCGTGTCAAGCTACGCAACATTTTGTGAAGAATTCTTTTGTGAATTTTTATATAACTAGGGATATATAAGAGGTCCCCCTTACTCTAACTACCCCCTATATATTTAGTAAACTACCCCTATTAACTACTACTATACTATAGCGATTATATATATATCCTTAAGTTCCTTTAATAAAGCGTTATACTTTAATAATATAAGATACTTAATTTAATTAATATTATATAATTTATTTATTTTAAAGTTTATTTTAATATATTTAAAATATCTTTATATTTTAGTTTAATAATATATTATTTTATTAAAATATATTAATAAAAAATAGTAGTATATTTAATATACTATTAAGCTTTATACTAAGGGATTAAGTTATATATATAAAAATCTATATATTTTATTCTAGTTCTTTAAAGTAATTATAAAGAAACTATTATTACTTTTAAAATAGTAATAGATAGTATTAATATAATATAATAATAATATTTTAATATTAAAGGAGTAATAAGTTATAGTAATATAAAGAGGGAAATACTTACCCCCTATAATTAAAGTAATTTACGCTCTCTTTATATACCTCTATAAGTAGCTATAGAGATTTCTCTACTATCCTAGCCCTTAATTATTCCCTATAAAAGTTATATAGTAGTTAATAAGGTATGCCTCTAGGCGGTAAACTGCGGAAGAAAAGTTAGAAGGGAAGAAAGTTAAGACGTAATGACGTTTCAAAAATTTATCACCGCTGGCTAGCCATCCTCGACCTGCCCCGAAAGATTCCTTGGATATTGCCATCCAACATCCTCAAGCTAGTTTCACTTCTCACCCTTGAATTAGACATGGCTTTGAGCATCTCGTTCGGGTCAGTATCAGATGCCAGAGCGCAAAAGCAGGCGCTAGCCATTTCGCAAGCGAACCTGGACCCATGAAGTGCGAAATATTTTTGAACTTCCAAAGAACGTTGAAGTATATTGAATGCAGTACAAGTTGAGGAAGTGTGTCCATAAAGCGTTGTGTAGAAACGAATGATAGAAATGCAAGCTTGTTGTCATTATCCCGATTTTCCTTTCCACTTCGTCTCGTCTTTTTCCATCACAATTCATCTCATCCCTTTAACCTCAAATGCCAACCGGAGTTGCTGTTCTTTGGCCAGGATTCCTAACACGAACTGGCCGGTGAGGTGCGTGCAGCCTGGCAAAATTCCACGCCCGGCCCATAGATCATGTATCCCACGTCGATATCCGCGATATGTTGCAACGTTCCTGCGCTGTACAGTCCACAAGCTGAAGTGATCTGCGCCAGCCCTTGTCCGTAGTCGTTCGCGTTGATCCACGTGTCCGCATCCCGACTACGATTGCAGATGAATGCGACAACATTCCCTTTGATGACGTACAAGGATCTGCCATGCGTTATGTGGGCATACCTCCCATCCTGAGAATCTATCAGAGATTTGAGACCCGCGACAGCGCTGTCGCAATTGCCGGGGTTCATCTTCTGCGTACAGCCGCACCAAGTAGTGCCTCTCCGTTGGAGGCGTGAAGCCCTAAAGCGGGGAACGGCGGACTTTGTGGACTCATCGTCGGAATGGGCAAGTCTCTTCAGAAGTGACATGTCAGGTGACTTGACATGAACCTCATGGCCTGTGTCGTTGTAGTACGCCATATAAACGCCATCAGAAGCAGCTTCGGGAAGGGTGAATGCCGCTGAAAAAGCAGCGAAAGTGACCAGAAGACTGACGATCAGTTGCATTGTAAATGACTTTGTAATATCCAGTGTATGTGTTTTGAATCTTGGCTATTTGGAAGGCTGAGTGATAGTCGCGGCAGAGTACTGAACGCTGCCGTCGATGGTGGCTTTTATACCTTATTTGCAAATTGGTCCCAAGAGCCGCTCTTCGTATGTTGCGTTAGTGAGCATACATCTCTGAGACAACACAATGATCGCTACCTACCTTAGTACGGCGATCAATCATTCGCAGCATACTACTTTTTCATTGACTGTGGCTCGACATTGTGAGTGTGGCCGGTAATCGTCGTAGTAGGAAGTCGGATGTACCCTCACTGGAGTGTGGAGGTTGACGATGACGTCTAACACATTGCGCAACAGTCCGGTTCATGAGTACGACTCTGCTCCCTCGGGAAGCCAAGACACAAGTACCTGGTCATCTGACCAAGGGTACTGTACGCATGTGTTGGAACGGTTTCTGTAACAATTTCAGAGACAAGCGACTTCCTCTTTCCCATTCTGATATGGTCTTGTAGACAATGAAGACGTCGAGCCGAACGCATGGTCACCAAAAGATCAGATTCAATTGCAAATCATGACGATCTGACAACGATCACAATGAAAGTGTCTTGGTGTTTCGGTACCTACAATCTCACTTGAGACGTTGATCGCTATTGAACGCCAATGATCACATTCTCAGGCGCATCTTGAGATAAATGGAAGGGTGTACAAGTAATGATTGGACGAAAACATTGAACAACGCATCAGGATGGCCATAACGACAGTTGCTATACTTCAGAACTGTAGTAAGATTTATGTTTGGTGTCTTGCTACAAAGACGAAGGTAACTTTACATACATAGTACCCAGTGTATCAAATATTGCTAGGCGCGTCTCTTACGAATTAATATGTAACATACAGGGAATCCTACGTATGAAGAATGATATGAAAGTCTGCAGTGACGTTCTCTTGCAGTATTAAGATCAAGCCAGCCCTTATTTCTGTTAGACTTTGACGTCAGGAACATGGCTGTTAGATTACGGAGTCTAAGAGACCACTAGCAATAGATCTCAGCGAGCTGGTAAACGAACAGATTTGGACACGGGAGGTACGATAGATCTCCTTCTTCAATGCTATTGAAATCACAAAATGTAGGCGCAAGAATGAATGAATCATTAGAACCCAATGGTACTTCCCTTAGCCTAGCAAATATAGACTCGTAAGTATTAACAGAAATGAAGCATCAGACTATGAAGCAAACATCCACATAAGACACCCCTCAGGCCTCACAGCTGGCTGTGCCCAAATATCTCGTCGCCCCTGAACCTCCTCCCTGTGTCATTCAAATGGGTTCTTGTGTTAACCGTCACAATGTCCTCCCTCAAAGAAGACAATGTGTCCTTGACTGATGAGGCTTGAGCTACTTCTATCAACGATAGAATCCTCTCGGCTGCGAAGAAGACTGTATCAATCTTACCCGACATTACAGAAAACATGCGGCCATGTCGTGAAACTGTACATGTGCGATCGTCATGCGCCCCGACAGCCTTAGTCTTGATGGCAAGTTGTGGGCCGACGTATCGGAAAAGCCGGGAGAATGATGGGAGGTATTTTTCGATTTGCTCTTCCATGATAATTCGTTTCTCCGTGATGACCTCACTACATATGCCATCCCGAACAGCGTGTGCTTCTTCCGCCGTCGCGAATTGGCCCAGAGGCGTATGCGGAACACTGGATAACGTAAAAAGTCCAGGAGCTTCGGTGGGATAAACTGAGCATAGAGGCCCGTCAACCAAGGTTAGGGCTGGAAAGTCTGGCGGACCTTCGTAGTAGAGTAGTAATGTCGGCTCGTAGACAACAGGGATATCGGGTTTGCTGTAGTGGCCCCAGGTGGCATCGATGGCAAAGTCGAAGCACTCGTCGTCGATATATACAGCGTCTTCCGTATCATCAACTCGACGTATGCGACGTCCCAGTTCTAGCACGTCTTTCAACTCCGCCTCGAAGTAGGCGCGAGCTTTCGTAAGAAGAAGCACGCGCTCAGAGGTGCACATGATCCCAGAGACATTGGTGAGCTCAAAACTAGTCGGCAGGGCCTCTGTGAAGTGGACGCCGCTCGAAGCCATGATGGTTCGATATGTGCCATAGTCGAGAAGTGAATCATGGGTGGGGACCGCGTAGATGTTGTTCGGAACGCTACAGCTAAGATCCGGGTAGCGCTCGATGAAGCGTAAGAAGCCATCTCGAGATTGGATGCGCGTTTCGCTATGTCGGGGATAGTGGAAGCCCATGTGGAGGCGAAATTGGTTGTTGCCTGAAGCCTCGTGTAAGAGACGATCGTGCTGCTCAAACAACTTTACCCTGAATCCGAGGGCGCGAAGGGAGGTTGCAATGTGACAGCCATACCAACCGCCTCCAATGATGCCGAAGCTGAATGGCTTCAAACCATATTGGCGGGGTAAATGGAACGGCGCAGACTTGGGAATGGATGTTGGCTCCATTGATCGGGAATAATGAAGGATGACGCCGCAACAGTAGGATGGTTCACGGAGGGCAGTGTGGACGGCCCAGCTCTGGTCATGCGTCAGTTGACATGAGGACTTCAATTTTATGTGGCGACGATCAACTACTGTGACTTCTCACCGGTCCCGCGGGGACCTGAGCTGGCTTATATGCCCTTCGAGGACAATCCTTAGTGCCTCGGACCAGGCAGTGCCAGCGCCATCTGACGTATTAATAGGAATGACCAAGACTGTTGAGGAATACAAGGCTTCCTCCAGCGGTCCGTCACGCGCTTTACATGCAGACTTGTCAAGGAGCTCTCACGTACAACCGGGTTTAGTCTCGTTAAAACTTTTCTCTCGGGTTTCGACCCATCTTCAAAGTTTGTCCGTATCACAGTTCAGAATGCATCGTGTTCACTCGTTCTCCGTCAATTCTCGAACCATAATTGCCCTTTGGGTGGGGACTTGAACAGGCAGATCTAACCCATAGCTGCGGCGCATCCCAGTTCGACACATTCAATTATCTCACTGATCAAGACAGACGCTACAAGAATTTCCCCAGAAGACCACACGCCAAATCATGGAGGCTTGAGACCGCTTGTGGCCCAACGGTGACAATGCCTGTCGTGAATACACCAATTATTGCGGCTCCAACCAGCCATAGATCTAGGTTGCTTGCGCGAAGGGCACTCATCCTCATATCCGCAGTTTGAAGATGCATGGGTCGCAGCTCCCTTCCACGATCGTCCAATACACCACTTGCTCCATTCTCCTTTTTGGCAATCTCATCATCGCGACAGATCTCGAATCTCAGTTCGTGATCGTACATAAACTCCTCAATGAGATCCGCCGCGAGCACCTTTCGGCGACTCGCTATATTCGCAATGCGTTGCATTCGGAGTGCATTACGTTGAAAGTGACCTTCTTCATCACGCATGAGTTTTCCAACCTTCTCTTCAATCTCCGCCGGAGTGAAAGTCTCCTTCTTCACGGATAACGCTACCCCAGCTGAGTCAAGAGCAAGAACTCGGGGCAGCTGATCTCCATAAATCCCCATGCTGAGCATGGGAACGCCGTGCCAAAGACTCTCGTTCGCTGACGAGGGTCCAACATGGCTGAAGAAGAGCCGAGTAGAGGGGTGCGCAAGTACTGCTCGTTGAGGGGCAAAGTCGACAAACTTGAGATGCGGATGCTTGTTCTCGAGGAGCTCAGTGCTACCGAGAGTGATTTGGCTGCCATCTGACATGGTATGAATTATACTGTCGGTCAGAGCTGCAAAGGCAGCCTTGCTGGCGCCACGTATGGCCCACAAAACACCATCTACGTGGCCTGCCTGCAAAGTAGAGATGATGCCTGCTTTTAAGCATTGCAATCTTTCGCGAGAGAGAATTACATGCGTGCCGAATGCGACGAACATGGTCCTGGCGTGAGTCTGGTAGAACTCGGAAAGCTCTGCATCCAACGGAGCGTATTCATCTGACAAAATTGGTCCGATGGCATGTAGCAAAGGTGGCGTCTCTTTGGGCGTCTCAAGGCCAACGAAGGAGTTTACCAACACCAAGTGATCCGGCTTAGGTAACATAGGAAGCATACCCAGCCCCTTCTTTGCGCGCATCCTCTTTGTCGTCAGGAAGAGATCGGCGAACGCAATTGGGTGCTTCAGCAAGTATATGTCTTGGTTGAAGCGTTCCCACATGCTCGCATGCTCGCTGGTCTGAACCCGGGGCTCAAGACCTACGCGGCCAGGAATGTAGGGCACAGGGCACATGAAGTACGGCCACTGGGGCCACATCGTGGCTAGAGGGAGATTGTACTCTCTCTGCATGTCCCGAGCTGCGTCGACGTGGAAATCCGCAAAGAGGAAGTCTGGCCGTGTGGTCTCGACGACACGCTTAAGGTTTTCGTAGGTCTCGGACCAGAAGGCGTCGAAGAACTTCTTGCCCTCGATCCAATTTCGAAGGCCATTGCCACTCCAGCTCCACTCGCTAAAGAGGATGTAGAGTCTGTCTTCTTCCTCTGGTGTGATGGCACGTCCTACTACATGAATGGCGGAGACGAACGGATAAGGGTTGGCATAGCCCTCACGGCCAGCAAAAGTGGCGAACTCGATGGTGTGTCCTCGTTCATGGAGATATTTGCAAACTTCGAACATGGGAGCTGTTAAGACGAAACATATTAGCCGTGGACATATGACGTAACCATCAGACTTACCTGAGTTTGTTGAACCACCAGCTGTAACAACGACTAGTATTTTCCGCGGAGGGAGGAGGGGCGGATTTTTCTTTGACAGCGCCATCGCCATGAGATGAGGGTATAGTCCTACGATTCAGACTGAAAAGACAATTTGTAAAAAGGGAAGAGCAAAAAGAACGTCTGGAAATGACGTTCAATGGGGGGAAATCATTCAGTAGAATGACCTATTCCGAATCCACTAAGGTTGTAACGAACCAAATGTCAGGAAAATTCATGCACTAAGAGTTGCCGATATTTCCCAGAAACCGCAGATGGGCAGGAAGTTACCAAGTTAGCATTCAAGATGATACTTCTACCTTGGTTCGACTTGCGTCCATGAATGCGGCTGCCTTGACGTGATTCAGTCTACAGGAACTGATGTGATCAGGAGTAACCCCAAGATAGAAGGTGGGCCAACTGCCTGGCGGTATGGGTGACGTTAACAAGGTCACTTATCTCGCCAAACTGTCTTATTGGAGGAGTATGCTCGTGATCCTGCAGAGGAAGTCCCAATCCTTCAGAATGACTTGGCTCACTGTCGTGTAAACTGCACACCCTCCGCCAGTGGCCCTGGTAGAGAAGTCGGCACCTTTCGTTCCTAGCTAGCATTGAATCAAAAATACTCCCGCCCACACCCCTGTAGCCTTTGTACCTATTTGCTAGCGGGTGCGGGGGTTTCCACGCGGAAGCGGCGTTGCGGCTGAGGAGCTTGTCGTTCATCCCATGTGGTCAAGCTGCTAAGCACTGAGGCTGTAACCAAGCGAGCGACAGTGTGAGGAGTGCAACTGATGTTTAGCCTGGCTGCAGTGTTGTCACCCACCTGGACAGTTGGGTGTGTGGGCGGGATGGACCTGCCGAGACGCCGTGAGTGCAACGTCGGCGAGGTTGTCTGACGTCGTGGGCCGATTGCATCCCTCAGGATCTGACAGGATTTTATTGATTGGTCAACGATTACAAGACATGCGGTTGACGAACCATAAGCTTGCCCTTCGTTTAGATAGCTGGGAAAAAAAGTTCTGGCCTAGGCTCTGCGGAGTGATATCCCTGTTCGATCCGTTGAGCCTAAGTTGATGTAAGCGAGGGGATGAGGCATTCCTCTCTCCCTGGCAACTTACAACCAACCATCCGCTGACACCGAGAGACGTATCCCGTACGACAACGGAGGCTCCTTCGTGGGTCGGCTGAGAACGCCATAGGATGGCCGGTGTGGGGTAGATCAGGGAGAGAAACAAGGCGCGGAAGGTTGATTGATGTTTCGATCAACCCCGACTAGTTGCGCATGGCGTTATCAAGCATTGTGGCTGGCAACAACTTGCTGCACCTAGCCACCGCCGTGCAGCTCCGAGACAACACTGTTGAAACTTGGCAAAGGAGACAGCTTTCTCCGCCAAGCTGCGGAGACGCCCGCATATCCGGCATTGTTCCCGCCCAATGAGTTGACCCCCGCGCCACGAGAATTAGCGTCGCGAGATTTTATCCCAAACGGGCCACACTAGACAGGGGTACGTGAGTGAAGCCCCTGCAAATGATAGGGCTGGCCAATGAACACGGATATCACGAGATTGGGTCCCACAGTGATATTTTGGTGTCGTGGATTTCCCATGCTTCGATCCCCTCTCGCGGGTGCCTAGACTCCAGTTATTAGTGTATGAGAGGTGGCAGGATATTCATCTAAGCGGTACAGAATCTGACGATGCACTAAGTATCGAAGGAAGTGGTGGCTTTTTCTCGCCTCACACGGACATTTCTTTCAAGCCTATTGCCGTGCTCTAATAACGCCCCGAGAGGTCGCTCTCAGACTACACCCCCCATCACCCCAGGAGGCCCTAGTTTCATGGTCCCGGAAAATGAGTCCACTACGTCTATGGAGCAAAAGTTCTTCCAGCATAATTCGGATCCAATCCGTCGGAATGGCGCTTCGGTTATCGATGAATCAATCATTGCCCCGTTGAGTCTTACGAGCTTCCTTTGGTCCGCCCCATTGAATGACGGGCAGGAACATCGCAGCACGCTCAGACGACACTGGAGTCTTCACGAAGCTTAGACATGCCATGGGGTGCAGATGAACTAGTTGCGGCTGAATGTCTAGTCTACAGCTCTTACGATATTTCATGTAGCTGCCTGCGAAGTGGCATGCTTAGCGCCCGTTATTGAGAGGGCTCTCAGGATCGTACACGTCAGTCGTGATGGCATCTGGATAATCCATCATGCCTTGCTTCAACACCGCCTCGATGATTTCCATCGTAACAATGGTCTCGTCCAAGGGCAGGACGAGACTCTCCAGCTTACCGTCCCGCAGGCATCTGGCACACTCGTCTGCCTCCCAGTAGAGCCCGCGGCCCCAACCACCTCGCCCGCTATCCTGTGGGAATGGGCACTCAATGGTCTCAACCTTGCCACCGCCATCCGTCTTGATCACCTTGTAGCTGTGCGGACGGAAAGCCGGACCGCAAATTTGGA
The DNA here is from genome assembly GCA_025327145.1 of Colletotrichum sp. SAR 10_76. NCBI lineage: Eukaryota > Fungi > Ascomycota > Sordariomycetes > Glomerellales > Glomerellaceae > Colletotrichum > Colletotrichum sp. SAR 10_76. The sequence continues at coordinate 51,876 of JAKMWU010000033.1, read as the reverse complement.
TCTCGCCATCTGACCCCTGGATCTTGATGGCTGGGCCGCCTGTGAAGCCAAAGTCGACACCTGATCCCAGTCGGAGAGTTGCCATGCCTATCCCCATGGTGTTTTGCTTCGGGAATTGGACAATGAAGCTGGCTGCCTCGTCGATGCCTGTGTGATACTTGCTTACAGCCGCCGCAATCGGCGCAGGTGACTCCTTCTTCTCATGCGGCTGAAGGTGGTAGAGAATCTGCATGATCCAAGTGAGAGAGTAGACGCCCAGATCAAACATGGCACCGCCAGCCAGGCCAGGGTTAACCATACGGTCTGAGTCATTGAAGTCCAGCCGCCCATCTGGGAGGTTTCGATGAATCGAGTTGTCGGCTGTGAGGCTCCGATTAGGCACATGAGAGACAACACGGTGCGGCAGCACTCACCAATGACTCGATAAACAGTTCCAATAGCCCCAGCCGCTACCAATTCCCGCACCTTGGTGCTCAGCGGGAAAAACCGCGTCCAAACTGCTTCCATGAGGAACAACCCCTTCTCCCGTGCTTTGTTGACCAGCTTTCTGGCCTGAGCAGCGTTGACGGTGAATGTCTTCTCGCAGAGAACGTGCTTCCCGGCCTCAAGTGCCAGCATGGCGTTCTGGAAATGATGGCTCACAGGGGAAGCCACATAAATTATGTCTACATTCTCATCCGCCACAAGCTCGCGATAGGAGCCGTATGTCTTGACGGCGGCATCGCTCGGGGCCTGCACCTTGCTGACAAACTCCGCCGCTTTCTGCTTGGAGTTGGAAGATGCGACAGCGACTACCTGATGACGAACGTCATGTACGTCGCGGGTTGCTGGGTCGGTAAAGAGATCTCGCACGAAATCTAAAATTTTCAATCAATGGGTACTACATCCACCTCGGATTTCTGAGGAACTCACTTGCTGCGATGTGGCCAGTGGCCATGATGCCCCATTTTAGTGTGAACTCCGTCGTGGACCCCATTTTGAAATGCGTGAAGATTGCGGTGATGAATGTTAGTGGGGGGTTCACGAGGCAGAATTTTGACATATGCGACTGCGATTGCGACCACGTGTAAGGGAGCGTTGTTCGGTAAGGACACATTTTGTCTGTTCCGAGCATGTCGGACTATCTTCGGGGTCAGCTGGATTTCATCCCTTGCATCTTGCTCTTGGCGACCACCCAGCACAACCTTCGTCGGCCAGCTTATCGAGGACATCAGATCGATCGGAAGTCAATTGGCCTTGATCATGGTTGGTATTGATATAGTAGAGTCTTGCTATCCGGGCGGATAACTATTGTACTAGGGTCTAATAGTTCTTATGTAGTAATAATGTATTATTTCTATCATCCCTATCGTCCTTGCTAATACTGTCGTCCCTCCCGTCCCTATTCCTGTCGTCATTACTATCGTCGTCGTTATTCTCCCTATTACCGTTAATACTTACTACCAGCCTCGATAGCCAGGAATATCCGCTCAGATAGCAAAACTCGGATCGTAAAGTGCATCAATTGCAAAACAATTATATGACGCTACAAAGTTCCTCTCACTGGGCTTTCATAGCCTTCTCAATTCCCCTCTCGATCGTTTCAACCATCTTGTCCGTCACATCCCTAGGGGCGGTCGGAATCTCGTGTCCTGCAGGATGCTCCCAAAACTGCCTGGTCTCCTCACGAGACATATGCACTAGCTTCATACAGGTTTCCAGGTCCTTGTCTTGAGCCCCAACTAAATGCACCGTTGGGATTCCAAGTACAGGCTTGCCTGCTTTGTCGATATCATTCTCACAGTATCTCAGAGTGTTCGTCTCCTTAATCTCCTTCTCCGAGAAAGGAGGACCACCACAAATGAAGACTGCGAACGCGAACGGGGAGGGGAATGTGTCCCTCGCAATCAGCATGGCAGCAAGAGCGGCGCCCTGAGAGAATGCCAACACGCCGTCGAATGGGCCTTCAGACTTCACATATTCCTCGAGATCATCCACCGCTTGAATTATGGTGTCGTACTTATCGGTATCGTAGTATGCGAAGTACTCAGCATTGGGTCCGGCAAGGAGATTGATACCTACGCTTGTTAGTTTCGAGTCAAAACGTGTCTGTCAGAACTTCACACCTGGAGCAGCTGGCCATTCTAGGGCCCCCTCCACAAATTCGAACGTTGCAGAGAGGCTTTTTGACAAAGCACTGCGTATCGCGGCTGCGTAATGTGTTAGTGAGCGTTTGCGTGTATTCTAGTTATGTAGCCCACCAGTCTGAACCTGGAAGATCTATGTATTGTCAGCAAATTGCGTGTTGTGGATGTGACCCACGAGTAGCGAAACGAACCTTGCTGCTTGTTCCCATTCCATGAAGGCAAAGGATACGCATTTTTTCCGTTGAATTACACTTGGCCAGTTGAAAAAGAGTTTCTTCCTGCACGTTTACAGTCTTTGTTGGAAATGTGAAGCCTTTGGGCCAAATATCAACTGAAAGTCAGAAAGTAGTCCAGAAATTGGAATTTGGTACTTCGACAATCTAAATGATGACACAACATACTGACACAAATTTGATATCACTCATGCTTCTACTCTCCGCCGACGACCGGATGTGCTTGAAAATCACATTCATGTGCCCAAAAAAAGAATGAGTCCTCCACAAGAATTCTTCCCCACGTCAAGCACCTCATTGGCGTCGCCTCATTTTCAGCCACGCCTTTTCCTCTGCCGGTCCAACCCAATCCTTCAGGATCCTACCCGCGTGCTAGCTTTTGCGCGTCGTGCATGGTCAAAAGCTTGGAAGCGGCCACTTGAAGACCCCTGACGACGTGCGACCCCGTCGAAGGATCAGCAGCCCTGCCCCCAACCAGTCAACGCTTACACCTACGCCAGTAGGGCGCCGTCAGCTTGCGTGATGAAATGGCATTCCGTCGTTTCCGCCGGCGTGAGACACTAGCATTCAGCACCTCAGCGCCTCAGCCTTCAAGGGCTGTGCTGCCTCGCAGGCTCGAAGCTCAATCCGGTGCCTGTCTCCCAAGCTGTTTATGGAAACAAACACGTATAGCAACTTTCTAAAATGGAGTAGTTACTGAATACATATCACAAGTCGAACAAGAAGCGCGCGGATGAGCGCGGTGTGAGGGTTTTCGTCCTTGTTTCATTGTCCCGTCATCATTCTTCGTGTGTCGTGTATCAGCGTCGCATCAGCAATACCCATGTCATCTAGACCAGGCGAGCTGCAAGGGACCTCAGCATAGACGGGGTGATTTTCGTTTATCGACTCGCTCCAGTCAGCGTGCATAACCCCCTTTAGACGACTGCACTCTCGATACGGGGCAATTGACCGAGCTTTTCTGTCATGTCTCAATCAGGAGGACACTGGCGGCCGGTGTCGCTCCCTCCCCTACGCACCGCACGTTATTCGGGGTATCCTGAATATCCCCAGCTTCCTCCGATCACCCACGATCCGTTGCACGACTTGTATCGAGTCCCTTTCCTAAACAAAAATTCAGTGTATCAAGCTGGACCCTATATGACGGAGTCAAGGATGTCTGATTCTGTCGTGGAAAAGGCATCCGTGACCGAAAGGCATCGCGACACAGCATACGATCCAGCAGCGAACCAGGCACAAAATGAGACTGTTTATGATCCGCCAGCGGGCTCCGCGGACAACACGATCAACGATGTCCCATTGACTCCCACACGGGCAGAAGAGCAGCCTACAGAGCAGAACGAGTTCATGAGTGGATGGAAATTATACATGCTCACAGCAGGGTTCGTCAATTTCAACTTCTGCACCATGTAGTTATTATTGCTGATGAAATCATACCTAGAATCTGGATTTCTCTATTTTTGTCTACCTTGGAGACGACAATTGTTAGCACATCTTTGATTGCAATATCAGATTCACTAAGCGGGTTCGAGCTTCGAAATTGGGTCGTGACGGCATATTTCCTCACGTATACTGGTACGATATCTTGGGGGACTGGAAACGCGTCGCTAACTGCTGAATTCTAGGTTTCCTGGTAATTTATGCAAAGTTGGCCAGTATCTTCGGGTCGAAAACAATGTTCATCTTCGCTTTGACAATGTTCACGGTATTCTCAATTGGCTGTGGATCTGCAAGTACCATGGAGCAATTGTGTGCAAGGTTCCATTCTATGGAAGAGTTTTCAGTCACTGACTATGTGCAGGATTATTCTGCGTGCATTCCAAGGAATCGGTGGCTCAGGCATCTACTCAATGGTGCTAGTTATTGCACCAGCACTCGTTCCCAAGACAGAGTATGGAAAATACATCGGCATTATCTCCTCCGTCTTCGCCCTCGCTAGTATCACTGGTCCTCTTGTTGGCGGTGCCATTTCTAGCAGCACATCATGGAGATGGGTATTTTTGCTGAAGTACTTAATCCCTTAGCTTCCCGGAAGCAAACGCGTAGAGTAAAGTTGAGTGCTAATTCGTCCTTGAAGCGGACCCCCTGGCTTTGTGGCCATCCTCCTAGTTGCGATGTTCTTGCCAGCAAGCAAGTCGCAACGTACCACGGACTTCAGAACTAGAATGAAAGGCAAGTTCTCTCGGGAAACAACTCGACGTGTTGACTTCGTCGGAGCTGGCTCACTGCTGGGCGCTTCTGTGCTTCTGGTCTTCGCTCTTGAGTCAGGTGGTACACGTTACGCTTGGGATAGCTCGGCTATATCGTCGACTTTCATCTTTTCAGGCATTCTATGGATTGTTTTCATAGTCTGGGAGATTCGTCTAGAGCGGAAGAAGAATATGCCTCAGGAGCCCATCTTCATCATGGGTCTTCTGAAGGATCGCCAGTTGGCCAGCATGATGTTGTGAGTTAATTTCTCATCGATGTATCCCTGCGAAGCTGACCGCAGCCAGTACGACTTTCTTCATCGGCTTCCCCTTCGTCACCATTCTCTTCATCATTCCACAAAGAGCCCAAGCCGTCTATGGCCTCAACCCAGTGCAGTCAAGTTTATCTGTCCTTCCACTGTTGCTCACCTCGCCATTTGCCACAGCAATCTCTGGAGTGTTGACATCAAACTACAACGTACCCCCCGCATACCTCATCCTCATTGGGTCTGTCATCCAGCTTATCGGAGTCGGTCTTTCAATTAGCATTCCGCTCACGGGCGACCACATTTCTGCCTCACAATATGGCTTCGAGGCCGTCATGGGAGTTGGCTTCGGATTGACGCTCAGCACAGTCCTGACTCTAGGGCAGCTTATTGTCAGCAAAGAGAACGCTGGAATCGTGATGGGAGCTCTGACTCAGATTCGCGTCCTTGGCGGGACTATTGCACTAGCAATTTGGTAAGCTTTGCCCAAACAAGAAGTTTTAGAAGCAAGTTTGCTGACCTGCCCCAAAGCTCTGCAGTGCTTTCAAATGACTTGAGGGCGGGGCTTGCAGGACTCATCAAGCCTGGCGAGCTCGGCCAAATCGCCGAATCCCTGTCATCGATCAACGACCTGGACCCGGAGCGAGCCGCTGCAGTGCGACTCGCGTTTGCGACCGGGTACAAGCGACAATTCCAGATACTGACTGGCTTCAGTGGATTAGCTCTGTTGGCAGCATTGTTCTTGTTTAGTCGCAACCCAGTCACCGTCAAAGGCGCGACCTCCAAAGAAGCCCAGGGCAGCTCTATTGACTCGTATGAGCTAGCCGGGAGAGGGTCATCAGAGGAGCAGAGGAATGCTTGATGATCGGACATGTGACATAATTATATGCAGGCTCATGTCGAACCTCGCAAAATAGTTGTAGAGAGTGCTTACTATGCGAAAGGTAGAGAATGCATTAGCCAATGGGATGAGTTGAGTTTTGTGACTTGCTATCGCGGACCGGTGATATCATGCGTTCCGTCTCCGAGACTTCGTTTTCCGTCTTCAAAGGAATGCTGACCGCATAATGTTGTAATGCCACCTTCTAGAAAGAGGTCAGTTTAACGGGGCTGCGCGGGGAAGCCAAGGTATAAGCCGATAAGAAGATGATGTATTTACAGCCGAAGCGCTCTGCTCTAGATTTTGTTGGCGCAGCACATTGTGCTTCTTCATCATGAATCTTAGTATTTTATCGCTCCTAGCACTGGCGACCGGTGTCCGCTCAGCAGCCCGCAATGTGTCGCACTCTGACAGTCTTAGTGTGCAGACCTCCACCGGGATATTCACAGGACTGATTGACACGGATTCGCCCAATACTCGCCAATGGCGATCGATTCCTTTCGCGGAACCTCCTGTCGGGTCGCGGCGCTGGCAAGCTCCTGAGAAGCTACAGCCCTCAACCAAACACCAATATGCGACGAAGTTTCCGCCTTCATGTCCACAGTTCGTGACGGCCATCGAATCTATGTGGAACCTACCTCTAACAAAGGGCAACTTGATTTACAATGGAGCCCAGAACGATACGTCGGGTCTGGTAGGCGAAGCAACGTCTGAGGACTGCCTGTACCTCGCGATCTGGGCACCCACGAGCCCGCCACCTAAAGAGGGGTTCCCTGTTCTCTTTTTTATGACAGGCGGCGGCTTCGTGATGGGTGGCATTGAACTTCCCTGGCAGATCCCTACGTCCTGGGTCGAGCGGTCGCAGTCAGCAATCATCGTCACAATAAACTACCGCGTCAGCATCTTTGGCTTCCCTAACGCGCGTGGGGTGGCTGAAGGGGAGCAAAATCTCGGAATTCTCGACCAAAGATCCGCTCTCGAATGGGTGGAAAGCAACATCGCGGCATTTGGCGGCGATCCGAATCGTATCATGAACTGGGGCCGGTCGGCAGGTTCCATCAGCGCGGACATCCACGCCTACGCTTACCATGATGATCCGATTGCTCAATCATACTATATGGAGTCGGGAGTCATGACTGGATCCTATTCTTCGGGCCTCTTGGAGGACCCATCGTACTCCAATTTCACCTTCGTAGCACAGCATCTGGGCTGCGAGTCTCCTTGCGGCCCCAACTGCGAGGACGACGACGGCGCCGCGGAACTTGACTGCATGCGCCGCGTATCTTTCCCGCAGATCATAAACTTCATCGGACAGTACGGTGATCGAGGTGAAACGCCAGTTCTATCTTTCGGCTTGATCCCCGATGATCGCATTATCTTCCGCGACTACGATGAGCGCGCTGCGGCGGGGAAAATCGCTCTTCGCCCGTCCCTCATCTCCATGACGGCCAACGAGTTCTCATCGCTCACTCCATGGCCAAAGGATAACTTGACCGAAGGTCCTTGGCAGGCGCCGGTCACGGCCATGGACGTCGCGTGGGTGTGCTCGGCTTTCAATGCCACTGCTGCTCGCAACCGTCTGAGCACGTCCGAAGCCCCCGTCTTCAGGTTTCAATATGCTGCCGAGTTTCCCAATTTGAATGTGTACAGTTGGCTGGGCGCATATCACAACAGCGAGACGCCTTTGTTGTTTGGGACGTACGACCTGTTGGATCACATAGCGCCAACGACGGATTTCCAGGTTGAAGTTAGCAGAGCGATGCAGGATTATGTTATGGCGTTTGCTGAGGATCCGTATCATGGACCGCAGAAGAAATTTGGTTGGGAGCCGCAGGTTGTCAACGAGACTAATGGAGGGTTTGTACTTCGTTTTGGAGCAGGCGAGAAGGCGGTCCAGCGCATCGATGGGGTAGAGTTAGATGGAGTGTGTCAAGGGTTGGCAGAGTATGATCCATTCCCATGAGCCTGTATTCAAGCAAATTCGGGTTGAAGTTATTTTTCAATGACTTCAGTCCCATTCAAAATCTAATTGCTGTGCCTCTGCCATGGTCGTTGTCGTTGTTGCTGTTATCGTCGTCGTCATCATCATCATCATCATCACCACCATTGCCACCTTTCCTGAGAATATTATCCCTACTAGTTAAAGTTATTTGAATTTGAACACTAATAACTCTGCCTAGAAAAGACTGGGAGGCGACACAAATATCCTTCTGACTGGTTCTCAAAGTCATGGCTACTACATAGTATTCTATGTGAAAACTACATCAAACTCTCCGAAGTCGGACATAGCATTGTTGAGGAGGGCGTAAGATCTTCTGATGGCCCCACGGGCTGTTCAGCATATCAGGAACAGGGAGAAACTCAAAGTTCCACACAAGAAGGACGAGAAATATGCGTAATTGTTGCATGGCTAGTTTTCTGCCTGGAAGTAATAGTCAGCAAATGATCTCTGATAGAATGCATGTTTCTTCGACGTACCAAAGCAGCCTCGCGGTCCCAGAGAGAATTGCATTCTCGTCAATGCTGCAGAGTCAAATTCCCCCACGCCATTTTCGTCTTTCTTGATCCATCTCTCTGGCATGAAACGCTTTATATTCGTCGTGGCAAAAGCATGTCCTTTGCGGCGTTCCCAAGCTGTCCGACTGGACTCGCTGCGGGCAGCATCTGGTATATCTATGGGCTCGTTCATAAACTGAGCATTGCACATGATGTGGGATCCTTTCGGCACGTGATAACCCAATATGGTAGTGTCGATTGTGGCAGAACGAGCTAGTAGAGGCACGGTGTTGGCGAAACGTAGAATTTCTTCCAATGTGCCATCAAGATAGGGAATTGAGGTGGATAGAATGTCAGAGGCGGATGGCACAGATCCTACAGGCACAGGTGAGAAGGCATCTTGAAGGCTTCTTCTGAGCTTTGATTGCTCCACTTGGTTGTCAGCCAGTGTTTTTAAGCCCCAACCAAGTGTGATGGCGGTTGTTTCGTGGCCCTGATGCGAATGTTTAGCATGGGATCAAATTTGACAGGAACGCTGTGTCACTTACCGCTACCAGCAACATCGCAAGTTCATCGCGCATTGCCGTGTCACTGGATGCTGGGGAGCGTTGCCCTGTCTTGGCAAATGCGATCGCCTCACGCCGAAGGACTAGGTCCATGGCGCAAGTGTCTCCTTCGTCCTCAATAACTATGTCGCCCTGACTAGTGAGCTTCTCGAAGCGTAGACGGGCCCTCACAATCAGCCCATCAATCTCCTTATCCTTAAAGCTGCTGTAGTATTTGTATTGCTTTGACTGTCGAATCCACCAGTGGTGCTTGGCTGGGAATGGAGATCTCATAATTCGCTCAATAGTGCCGTTGACGTACTCGATTGCATGGTACATGATTGACCGAGGCGCCTTGGGAAACTCAATAGGCTCGTCTTTGTCAGAGCCTGATGCAGAACGTTCATTTTCGAGCGCCTTCATCTCGTCGCGGAGGCCAGTGAGTCGAGTTCCCAACATAGCGATCCAGATGGAGTCAAACGCTGCCAACTCCAGATCATCCAAAGCCTTGAAAGGGTGTTCGCTTGCAAGGGCACATTTCCGACTCCAAAGTTCGACTAACTCAGACGCGCAGCGATGCACATTTGGAGCGACGACCTTTCGGAGAAATTGAGGCGACATGACATCCTGCCACAATCGCCTCTGTTCCTTGAACGCCGGGTTTGAGAGCTTGACCATACTCGCCTCAGGGACCAAAGGCTCGAAAAACGCAATGGTCGATGGAGCCCGATCGAACTCTCGAGTTCGACGGAGCAGTATGTCTTCAGTCTCCTGGGGATCGTCGATGAAGATAAACGGGCGCGAAAATGGACGCAAGAAGATCTGGACGATGGGCGAGTTCAGATTGCGACATTGCTGAAAAGAGAAGCTTGCGATTTCTTTGGTTTTCTTGAAGTGGGAAAGAAGTCCTGGAAGATCTCCAAGGATTCTCTGCGCAGATTCTTTATTGTATGGGATGCCAATGTATGGCCTGGGTAACGCGCTTCGATACAGAAGCAGAAGGCCACAAAATAGTAGACCAATAATAACCAGAATGGATGCCATGATGAGCGGATGTCTAGAACGGCAAAACCGCACTCTTTTGCGATACTATTTGATCGTAGCACAAGGTCAAACGATATAATTGCCAAATCGTGCCCAGTGAGTTTTGAATCAACATTCAACGTGAAGTATCTCGACTGCGGATGTACCAAAGGCGTGATGTGCGTTCGCTTCAGTACATATCAGCCATGTTACTAAAGGATTATGGTCCACTGGCCATGAACCCATAGGAAACATCCGATATGGTGTCACGGAAGAACACGGCACAGCCCTGGTGAGACATCTAGCGTGTAGGAGACGTGAAGGTTGACATCTGTCAGTATGTCATAGCCTTCGAAGCTATCTCAGGCAAGGCAACAGGATATTGACCTGATGATTCTATTGCCGTCCACGGCTCGATGTCGGTTGGTCGTGGCCCACTAGCAAGCAGGAATCTCACAGCCCCAGTTGTGTTATTTCGAAATATCGTTCTATCAGGATGATCTTGATTATCTCTTCATGTTGCATCTTATTTCGCGCTTATTTCTGACGCGCTTTTTTTGAGACGCACCTTTCCTGAAATGGACAAAACCTCGCGAAGAGTGGGTCAGGATGTGCTAGGATTGAGAGGGGTGCGTCTTATTGCGGAGAGGGGCGTTCGATTCGCAATTTCGACACGGAGGGTGATTGTAAACAAACAAGGGGCTCCATCTACGACCCGCCAGGTTGGTGTGGATGCAATCCGTGAACACGGCGCATGGCAAACTCGTGAAGCCAACAGTCCTGTCATCACTAGCGACATCTGAAGGATTCCTTGCAGTTGTATCCTGACTAGTTCCAAATCTGCCTATCAACTCTCACCATCACCAGGCAGTAATGGGCAAGCTGATTCTTCCGAAGTATATTAAAATGGTAAACACAGGAGATGGATACCACACGGGATAAAGTTCCGAATTTCTTCGTCACCCAATTCAGTGCTCATCATCTTGTCTCCACTTGTTCTTACAACCTTGAACCAGCACAATGGCTGCTCCATCGACCTGCACGCTGCACAACTTGACTGGCAAGTTCAGAACCAATAAGCAGCTTTCAGACAGTTCCGATCCGCTTCTTGCTATTGTTAGTACCTAGACAGACTCTGACACGAAGACATTTTCTCCTTCCGTGATGCGGGCTACTGATTTTGCAAAACAAACAGCAAGGCATCAATTGGGCCATCCGTAAGGCAATGGGTGCCGTACCGATTGTCATCAACATCAAGGCCTGCCCCCCTGAAAATGGCGTCGACGTGATCGAGGCCGAGAACGTCATTGGAGGGGGAATCCACAAAGCCAAGGAGCGTCGTTTGCTCAACTGGGACGTCGTTGAGCGTACCGATGCCAACTTTGGTCGTCTCAGGGTCCAGAATGGATGGTCGGCACTGTCCGATGTAAGCATTGCCCCTCCCCCACCTCACTAGCCCTGCAACATCCAAAATTCCAACCCATATTCTGTGAACCCTGCGGATAAGTCCCTTGCATGCTGGCGTAACTTCATTGGAGATCGTATGGAAGGATCCAAGAGGGAACACAGTATTGCGTGTTAATGGTCACATATGTTCACCGGCTGTGTTGCGTTGAGCTAATTGAGTGGGGCAGATCAAGGATAAATTCCTCACAGCTGGGCTTCAGAAGGAGCACAGTCAAGACCCTGTCATCATGATCAAGGTTGAAAATCTTGACCACGCATGGACTCAAGAGCAAACGTGGGGGTTCGAAGAGATTGACGGTATCAGACGTTATGTTCGTAAGATTGTTGTGACGAAGGAAGGCAAACGGGAGACGGCCCGCCTGGTCTTCGATTATGAATTAGCCTAAATAGTGCAGAACGGCGTAATTGCGCCACTGATAACAACTTAATGTTATTAATCATGTCTTAAGCCACATCCATGGATATGAATTGCCACCGTGTGTTGTTTAATTGAGTCCCAGCATATCAAATGACATAAACCTTTGTAGATTCAACCCTACCATTTTTACTGCAAGCCACCTCCACTTATTCAATCCCCTGCTAGGCGTCCATGCCTGCAGACATCTAAAATGGAGAGGATAGTTAGGGCTGAGAAGGCCGATTCCAGACACTGACTAGCCTTGGCACTAACGACACTAAACTAATCACTTGAATCGGGCCATCGTGCCGCTCAAACGGCTTCTGCCTAGACCATGCCCGCCTCCATAATTACATGATGGAATCCTCCCGCGTACGGGCTGATAACATCGCCGCCACCATTCCCCGGCAAAGTTGCCGTGCTTACATCTTGTATGAGAGACACAAATAGCGACGTTGCGTGGTGGATCAACACCCCGTTGAAGCTATTTACTAGACAGGTTAGATTTGATCAGCCTGTCAGTCTTGACGCAAGACAACTTCAGGTTGTCATGATCCTTTGGTCAACCTTGCTTAGTGTCCATACTCTGACGGAAGGATCTCAGCTGCATCTCCTTTACGATGATACCTATTCAGGCGATAGGTTACTTCCATGGTGAGATATGTCTCATGGTGGCACGGTATGGATGTGATTCATACCTCGAAATGCTTGTTTCCAATCCTGAAATCAACCCCCCATGCCGGAGAAGTCACAAACGTGGTTGATAGTTGTCACTCAGCCTCACCCGATGGATGGGACCGGCAGGCCATAGATTGACAAGTGAACAGGCAGATGAATCAGTCGGCACGCCGCCATGTCATCGTATAGCCGCTGAGATGAGGCCATTCCGGGAAACTCCACTGTAGTAGCAATACCATGGTTTCGTCTCTCTTCAGCTTGCACACTGATATCAAACTGACGAATTTGATATAAGGCCAATGTCACCACGAGGAAGTTTGTGTGGTCATTCCAAGCCATACTTACCTTTGATCATTCCATCATTCAGCAAGCCTTGATTCGTTCAACCGAGTGAGGGATATCCTGGACACTTCTCCTTTTATTCAACAAGATTACCATCAACTCATCTATCACCATGCCTGCCACAACCACCCACAATAGTGCATCTAGCACCTACGACGAAGACATTGCCATTATCGGTATTGATCTCAAGTTTCCTGGTGATGCCTCGACTCCCGAGGGGTTCCAGAAGCTTTTGCTTGAGGGTCGTTCTGCCCTGAGTGATATCGGCAAAGAACGATACAACATTGATGCTTTCTATCATCCAGATCCCGAAAGGGCTGGTGCTGTAAGTGATCCCTGGTGTTCCCCAATTTATCACAATCACTAATGATATTCCTAGATCAATATTCGTAAGGGACACCATATCAAGGGTGATCTTGCAGCTTTTGATGCCCCCTTCTTCTCTATTCCGCCTGCGGAAGCGGCGTGCATGGATCCTCAGCAGCGAGGGCTGCTGGAATGTGTTTACCGCGCTCTGGAAAATGGTAAGCTTTCGTGATCAGCATTGGAGTATGTATCAAATGCTAATAGCATGTCAGCTGGTATTCCCATGGAGAAAGCTGTTGGTTCCGATACCTCTGTCTACATTGGGTGCTTCACACGCGAGTACGATGGAGTCATTACGCGTGATCCCGAGCTCGATCTTAGATACCTGGCAACTGGTACTGGTACTGCCATGCTTTCCAATCGTCTTAGTTGGTTTTACGACTTTCACGGTGCCAGCATGACTCTTGATACTGCTTGCTCGAGCAGTTTGATGGCTTGTCACTTGGCCTGTAACAGTTTGAAGATGGGAGAGTCTTCTATGGCCATCGTTGGAGGAGCCAATCTCTTCTACAACCCGGACACCTGTATTCCCCTCACTAGTCTTGGCTTTCTTTCGCCAGACTCAAAGTGTTATAGCTTTGATCACCGCGCCAACGGATACTCTAGAGGCGAGGGTTTCGGTATCCTCCTCTTGAAGCGTCTCTCTGATGCAGTCCGCGACCAAGACACCATCCGTGCTGTCATTCGCAGCACTGTTGCCAACCAAGATGGAAAGTCACCTGGAATCACTCAACCCACCAAGCAGGCTCAGGTTGACGCTGCCGAGACAGCCTATCGCCAGGCTGGGCTTGACCCGAGTGTGACACGGTTCTTCGAGGCTCACGGTACCGGAACCCCTGTCGGAGACCCCATCGAAGCCAGCGCCATTGCCCAGGTGTTCAGCAAGTATCGCTCTCCTGAGGAGCCTCTTCTTGTTGGTGCCGTTAAGTCTAACATTGGTCATCTTGAGGGCGCTGCTGGCATTGCCGGTCTCATCAAGGCTGTCCAAGTCCTTGAGACAGGAGTGATCCCTCCCAATATTTGGTTCGAGAAGGCAAACCCCAAGATCCTTCCTGAGTGGCATCTCAAGTTCCCCACAGAAAACACTCTGTGGCCGACTGATGGTCTCCGACGGGCTTCGATCAACTCCTTTGGTTACGGCGGATCCAATGCCCACGTCATCATGGACGATGCTTTCAACTACCTCAAGGATCATGGCTTGAAGGGTCAACATTGCACTGCCGAGCTTCCGAACAAGAAGCTTTTGGGTGCTCCCAAGGTTGAGATCTCCGAGCCAATCGAGGCGAATGGCCACTCGAACGGCGAGACCCCTGGCGCGAACGGACATAACGGCGTAAAGACCGAAGAGTTAGGAGCTACCAACGGCCACAGTACCGGTGCCACCAAGACAAACGGAGGTCTTGACCCAAACGCTGCAGACAGAATTTTCGTACTCTCCTCTGCAGATGAGAGCGGTATTGACCGCCTTGCGGAGACCTACCAGCAGTACCTATCCTCTAAGAAGGACCAGATCGATGATGAGGCCAAGTACCTCGAGGATCTCAGCTTCACTTTATCGTCTCGGAGATCTCAACTCGCCCATAGAGCCAACATCGTCGCACCTAGCATCGATGCCCTCATCGAGAAGCTTGGCGGCAAGCTGACAGCTATCAAGGCCGGCACCAAGCCCAAGCTTGCCTTTATTTTCACTGGACAGGGTGCTCAGTGGTACGCCATGGGACGTGAACTCCTCGAAGTCCCTTCTTTCAAGGAGAGCCTGGATTCTGCGTCGGACTACCTCCATGAGATTGGGTGTGAGTGGACCTTGACTGAGGAGCTCATGAAAGACGAGAAGTCTTCCCGCGTCAATGACGCTGAATTCAGTCAACCCCTTTGCACTGCCCTGCAGATTGCCTTGGTCGACCTGCTGACGAGCTACGGTGTCTCTGCCGGTTCGGTTGTTGGTCACTCCTCCGGAGAGATTGCTGCAGCGTACGCTGTTGGCGCCATCTCCAAGTCCACCGCGCTGAGACTTGCCTTTCACCGAGGCGCTCTCTCATCTCGATTGTCCCGCGGTGAGACGTCTCACACTGGCGGCATGATGTCGGTCGGCTTGGGCCAAGCTGAGGCAGAGAGCTACATTGCGGAGATTGAGCAGTCCAAGACCCAAGTCCTCGTTGTAGCTTGTGTCAACAGTCCCAAGAATGTCACTGTTAGTGGCAGCGTCGAACTTATCGATGCTCTTAAAGAGAAGCTTGACGAGAACGGCGTCTTCGCCCGCAAGCTCACTGTCCAGAACGCCTACCACTCCCCGCTCATGGAGCCCATCGCTGCCGAGTACAACCGTGTCATTGGCAAGATGAAGGCTGGTGTTTACCCCAATGACTCGGCTCGCCCGACGTTCTACTCTTCTCTCGAGGGCAAAGCTATCGACATCAGCGCTCTCAGAAGCCCTGGATACTGGGTCAAGAACCTTCTCTCCCCGGTGCTCTTCTCCCAGGCTCTCTCCGCGCTGGTCAACGACTCCAACCAGAAGACAAAGAAGCTTGGAGCCAAATACAAGGGCACACCCATTACCGAGCTTGTGGAGATTGGTCCCCATGCGGCACTCAAGGGTCCTGCCAGAGAGATCCTAGCTCAGCTCTCCAACACCTCTGCTATGGCTTATGAGTCAGTACTCGTACGCAAGCAGTCCGCCACAACCACTCTTTTTCAGACTGTCGGCTGGCTATTCTGCAAGGGCCATGTTATCGACTTCAATGCAGTCAGCCATGCTCAGCCCAAGCTTCTGGTAGATCTTCCCAGCTATCCATTCAACCACACCAAGACTTTCTGGGCCGAGAGTCGCCTGAGCAAGGGCTACCGCTTCCGTCAACATGCTCGTCACGAGCTCCTGGGCGCTCCCGTGCCTGACTGGGACAAGTCGAACGCCATCTGGAGAAACTGGATCAGGGTCAACGAGAACCCATGGGTCAAGGACCATCGTGTCACCGGTGCGACCTTGTACCCTGCCGCTGGCATGCTGGTGATGGCGATTGAGGCTAGCCTCCAGCTAGCAACGCCAGAGAGAAAGATCAAGGGCTTCAGGTTCAAGGAAGTCTCTTTACACATGGCCCTGCGTGTACCACTCAATTCCGATGGTGTTGAGACTCACTTCCACATGCGCCCGTACGTCGACAGCACGGCTTTAGTTGCGTCCAACTGGAGTGAGTTTGAGCTTCGCAGCTATGAGAACGATGGTTGGGTTGAGCACTGCCGGGGTCTTATCCAGACGGAGTATGAAGTTCCGTATACGCCGGTCGACAACGGCCTCGAGGATCGTCTTTTCGCCGAGCGTTGCGTGGAGACGGTCCGAGATGCTGAGACCTCATGCACAGAGGAGGTCCAAATGAAGCAGCTTTATGAAATCCTGCAGACTGTCGGCTTCGACTTCGGACCTACCTTCCAGAATCTGTCCGACGTTCGCATCGATGCCCAGCGCAACTCAGTTGCCACAGTCACGCCTCCGGATATCAAGAGCAAGATGGCCTACGGTCACATTCAGCCTCATCACATCCACCCCACTACTCTCGATGGTGTTATCCAAAGTGTTGTCGTCGCCATGACCATGGGTGGTAAAGAGATGGGAGAGGTCATGATCCCCACTTCGTTCAAGGAGCTCTGGCTTTCTGCAGACGGCGCCAAACTCCAAAGCCCGCACAGGGTCCACGCCCACGCCAAGTTCCTTGGTCTTCGCCAGGCTGAGGCGACCTTCACTTCCATCGATGCAGCCACTGGAGAGCCTTTGGTTGTCGCTGAGGGTTTTGTATCTACCGCGATCGCTCAAAACTCTTCCAACAATGGTTCTGACTCCGGCCGCCATCTCTGCTTCAACATTGACTGGAAGCCTGACGTCAGCTTCGTGAACCAGGAGATCGCCACGCGCACTTTCCTTGCTGACGAGGAGCTTCTCAAGTTCGACCCATCTGAGCTGATCAAGAGCCTGGAGACATTGTGCTTCTTGTACATGAAGAGATACATGAAGACTGTCACTCCTGAAATGGAGAAGGAGATGAAGCCTCACCACCAGAAGTACGTTGACTGGATGCGCTGGCAGTTTGAACGCTACGCGGATGGCAAGAACTTCCATCTAGACCCCGACATGGACACCATCGCTGAAGATGACACTTATCTAAAGGAGCTTGAGGACAAGATGGATGGCAAGTCACCAGAGGCCACCCTTGTCGTCGCGGTGGGTCGCGCGATGCCGGATGTTTTGGCAGGGAAGCTTGATCCTCTTCAGGTTCTCTTCGCCGAGAAGCGCGCGGAAAATGTCTATCGCGCCGCAACCGGTGCTGCCATCAGCTATCAGAGGCTCTCGGCCTATGTGGATGCTTTAGCCACTAAGGAGCCTGGTATGAAGGTTCTCGAGATTGGTGCTGGCACCGGCGGTATGACGCATCCGATGCTGGAGACCCTCACTCACTACAAGGACCCCAACGCCAGCGGCATCCGCTTCGCTAGCTACGATTTCACTGACATCTCCCCTTCATTCTTTGAGAAAGCCAGAGAAGTATTCCACTACGCCGTCGACCGCATGAATTTCAAGACGCTCAACGTCGAGAACGACCCCGTTGCCCAGGGCTTTGAGATTGGCAAGTACGACCTCGTCGTTGCTGCGAACGTCTTTCATGCCACGCAGAGCCTTGATGTCACTCTCAAGCACGTCCGGAAGTTGATGAAGCCCGGTGCTCAGCTTCTTCTGTACGAGATCACCAACAATACCCTTATGCAAACCGGTTTTGGCTTCGGTCTGCTGCCCGGTTGGTGGCTGTCTGAGGAGAATTACCGCCAATGGAGTCCCCTTCTCAGCGTGCCTGACTGGTCTGAACACATGAAGCGGACCGGATTCACTGGTGTGGATTTGTCTTTCACAGACTACCATGACCCCAAGAACCACGTCAGTTCCCTCATGGTCGCCACTGCATCCACCGGAGACGCGAAGCCTCAAGCTCGTCCAGAGGTCATCCTTGTGACTTCTTCATCCTCAGGAATCTCTGACTCTGTTGCTGCAAACCTTGAAAGAACCCTTTCTCGGCTGGGTGTTGAAAGCCGGATCTGGTCGCTCCTCGACCTTCAGGCCGACGACTTCGCTCACAAGGTCTGCATCTTCCTGGGTGATCTGCAGGCACATCCATTCTTGTTGGACATGGCGCCTGAGCAGTTCGATGGTCTGAAGAAGATGGTGACATCTGCCAGTGGTCTCCTGTGGTTGGCTGCTGGTGGTGGCCTATCTTGCAAGACTCCGACCGCGGAGCTAGTGACTGGTTTCTCAAGGACCGTCAGAGCGGAAAATCCCAAGCTGAAGTTCGTGACCTTGTCGCTTGAGAATGGGAGAGACGTTGAGGGCATCTCCAAATACACCACTCAGCTCTTTGATGCCATTTTCCTTTCTGGAGATGAGTCAGTTGTGGACAATCAGTTCGCAGTGGTTGATGGAACTATCCACATCCCCCGTCTGGTGGAGGCAACTTACATGGACAAGGCCATCAACGCCAAGACGAACAAGCCCAGACCTGTTGAAGCAGAGTTCGGCTCCGATCCCAGCAGAGCTCTGAAGATGGTCGTCGGCTCGCCCGGTCTTCTTGACACGCTGCATTTCATTGACGATCCGCTATACGAGCAACCTCTCGCGGATGATCAAGTCGAGTTCAAGGTCATGGCGAGTGGTCTCAACTTCCTCGACATCATGGTCTCGCTCGGTCAGGTGATTGGCAACCAGATTGGTATTGAGGCTTCTGGTATCGTCACTAGAGCTGGCAAGGACTCTCCTCTCAAGCCTGGCGACAGAGTCGCAGGCATGCTTAGAGGTTCGGTCAAGACCTACGCCAGGACACCTTACAAGGCCCTCGCCAAGCTTCCCGATAACCTCTCCTTCATCAATGCGGCCACTCTCCCTGTCGTTTTCGTCACCGCCTACTGCGTGTTGTATGACATCGCAAACGTTCAGCCTGGAGAGACTGTCCTCATTCATGCGGCAGCCGGCGGTGTGGGCCAGGCCTGCATTCAGCTTGCCCACCTTCGCGGCGCCGAAGTCTACGCTACTGTGGGATCCCTCGATAAGTGCGAGCTTCTCGAGAAGGAATACGGCATCCCACGAGACCATATCTTTTCCAGTCGCGACTTGACATTTGCGCAGGGTATTAAGCGCATGACGAAGGGCAGAGGCGTGGACGTCGTTGTCAATGCTCTCTCTGGCGCAGCTCTTCGTGCCTCCTGGGATGTCATTGCTCCTTTCGGTCGCTTTGTTGAAATCGGGAAAGTCGACATTTACTCGTCTGCTCGTCTGAATATGGAGAAGTTCAAGAACAACGTCCGCTTCGAGTTCTTGGATGTCAGCTACTTTGGCGAGAACCACGAGGATTCTTTCAACAGGGTTCTCAGGGCTATCATGCAGCTTGTCGCTGAGGGCAAGATCAGCGAGCTGCGCCCCGTCACGACCTATCCTCTGTCACGTGTTGAGGAAGCGTTCCGATACATGCAAAGCGGTGCCCATTCCGGCAAGATCGTGATTGAACCGCACGATGACGATAAAGTTATGGTACGTGTAGACGGACAACTGCGCGCCTTGAAATGACGCTAACTCAGTAAACAGATTATGCCAAGCCAGAAGCCAACTTACCACTTCGATCCCAACGCGTCTTATGTTATTTCCGGTGGTCTGGGTGGTCTTGGACGCAGCATGGCCAGCTGGATGGTACGGCGTGGGGCCAAGAATCTCATCCTGCTCTCCCGTTTCGGCCCCGTTCGTGAGTCCGGTCAGAAGCTCATTGCTGAGCTTGAGGCTCAGGGAGTCCGAGTCGCCGCTCCATCTTGCGATGTGACCAGCAGACAGACCCTCGAGCGCGTTCTTGAGGACTGCCAGAAAGACATGCCTCCGATCAAGGGATGCATTCAGGGCTCAATGGTTCTCAAGGACGCCGTTTTTGCGAACATGACCTTGGAGGACTACGATACTGCCGTTCGACCCAAGGTGCATGCATCTTGGAACCTCCACGAGGTCTTGCCAAAGGACATGGACTTCTTCATCCTCCTTTCCTCTGGCTCCGGTATCGTTGGAAAGGGCGGCCAGGCCAACTACTGTGTCGGCAATGCATACCAGGATGCCCTTGCCCGCTACCGCGTCAGCCATGGCCTCAAAGCTACCGTCCTCGATCTCGGCATCATCCTGTCAGTCGGTTATGCCGCCGAGAAGATCGACGTCATGGGCCACCTCCGTGCCCAGGGCTATGCTGCTCTGAGAGAAGAAGAATATCATGCTCTTTTGGACGAGATCTGTAATCCGGCCAACATAGTTGCTCCTCTCGTTCGATCCCAGATCTCGCTGGGCTTCGAGATCCCCGAGACCCTCCGGTCCAAGGGTATTGAGTTCCCTGGCTGGATGCACGAGCCTTTGTTCAAGCATATTCACCAGATTCGCACGATGGGTGGCAACACCGAGGAGAGCAAGGACTCTGTAAACTACAGCATGTTACTCGCTGGTGCCGAGACCCTTGAGGCTGCCGAGAACGTCATTACCAAGGCCATCATCCAGAAGCTCTCCAGAGCTTTGGGAATCGACGCTGCCACCATTGATTCATCGCAGCCCCTGCACGCGTATGGTGTTGATTCCTTGGTCGCCGTGGAGTTGAGGACTTGGTTGTCGAAGGAGATGGGCGCTGAGGTAGCCGTGTTTGACATGGTTGGCGACTCGACTATCAGATCACTGGGCACCTTTGTTGCTGCGAGAAGCACATTGGTCAGAATTAATAATGGAGAGAATTGAGTCGGGATATTTGACGGGTCAAAATGTACATAACTGACTGAATTTGTATATAGCTACCTTAGACTCTAACGGTACTCGTTTCATGTTTTCGTTTCAATTGCAACTCCGGGAGCCTGCATTCTTCTAATGACAAAATTCAAATCTTGCCCAGATGTCAGTGCGCATCATTTCCACTCCATCTCAATAAGAGTTTTCGACTTTCACGCGACTAGTGATCACTGTGATAACGGCAGAGACGACGACGATGACGACGAGGACGAGGATAACGAGGACTAGGAGGACGACAATAACGATAACGATAACGAGGACGTGGACGAGGATGACGAGGATAACGAGGATAACGAGGATAACAAGGACGATAAGGATAATAATAATAATAATAATAATAATAATAATAAAGACGAGGATAAGGATAATAAGGATAATAAGGACAATAATAGTAAAGATAAGGACGATAAGGATAATAAGGATAATAAGGATAAGGACGATAATAAGGATAACGAAGATAATAAGGATAACGAGGATAATAAGGATAACGAGGATAATAAGGATAACAATAACGATAACAATAACGAGGACGAGGACGACGACAAGGATGATAACAAGGATAACAACGAGAACGACAATGACCTTAATGAGTATGATAAGAAACATCAAAGGAGAGAATAGTGAATATGCAATTAATAGTAGTAGAGAGATAAAAGAGTAATAATAATCGCTGGACAGTGCTCTACCCAATTACATACCTAGCAGCTAGAGGTATATGGGCGAAGAGCAAATTTCCCATTCAATAGCTCTAGGATTTAATCTTCCTGGTAGTCTTTGTTGCGTCCCCTTTCTGCCAAGAAACAAAGTCGTGATATCCAAAGTCCGGGTGATAGTCCGCAGGCTTCAGCTTCCCAGAGCTAGGGAGCAGCCTGCCCACGGTGTTGGTGAGAGCACTACCGGCAGTGCTGCGTGCAGTGTTGACCTTATCCCCAGCCCAAGACTGGATGCCAGAAAACCAGCCATTGCTCTTGGGCTCAGCTGCCTCCCGCTCTTCCTTTAGTCTCTGTGTCTCTTTTTGTCTGTAGAGAAGGTTGTGGTTGACTTCAATGAAGAGCCTCTCCCACATTCCAATGCGCTCTTCTGGGAGAACCTTGCCTTCCTTCTCCCATACCCAGTTATTCTTCGCTTCCTCCAATTGGTAGAGATCAGACTCAAAAGGAAGCTGGTGGAGGACCAGTTTATGATCGGTATTGGGGTCGATCGGCATTCCTCCGTGAACTGAGGCGACAGTCCCACTGAGCGTCTCGTACGTCGACGCAATGAAGTCCTTATGGTGGGGGTCTTCGACTTGGAGGGGGACGCTGCTCTTCTGCAATTTGTACCCGTTCTTGGTCAAAGCAGAACATTCCCAGTCGCCATTGTCGTCCAATCCAAGACCATCGTAGAGATAGCGAATGCGTACAGATGGGTGGATGAGTTCGTTGGGTTCTTGAATGACGTCTTTTCTGCCATCCTCCATGTAGGACCCAGGCGTGCGCGTGCCAGCCACAGTATTCCCACCCGTGACGGTCTGCCAAGGGTACCAAAGAGCGTTGTAAGCTTTGTCGGGGATTGCGGTAGTCGCCGAAGGGCTGGAGATGCAACCCTTGCCCCATTCTCGGGCCTCGACAGATGGATCCAGGGTGTAGAAAATTCGCTTCATCTCTGGGGTAGAAAACTCAACTCCAACTGAGGCGAGTTGATCCGCCATCCCTGCAAGAAATGGGTGTTAGTCACTTGCTGACTGCATCGTCAAGGGAAGGCGAAGAAATACATACATGCAAGCGCAATGGTCGCAATCTGTTGATCCTCAAAACCCCCGCCGACGTTACTGTGGCTTCCTGGAAACCATACTTGACGAAGATGGGTGGTGGTGTTGCCCCTCTTGCCCCAAAGAGTGGGGGAAAAGGCAGTCCGCCATTCATCGAGGGCCAAGGCGTGGAATGCGTGCTCGACATTGGGATGAACATCCAAACTAGCGAATCGAAGCTAAAGCCTGTTAACTGAGATGCCTAATACAATATTATGGAAGATTGCTTACTTCATCGGCGCTTCTATCGGTGCGAATCTTCTCCCAGGGCATCTTGGGCCAGCCCAGGCTGCCGACCGTATCCCAGACTCCTGTTCACACATGTTAGCTAAATTCCAGAACCTCTGTCCCTTCGTGGATACTTACCGACAGCCTGAATGGTGACAACAACTGGTGCAAAGTACCAGTCTGTCTTGCCATCTCTCTCTTGCCACGTTCTCTCGCAGAGGATCATTTGATGCTACAGATCAACATGTCAGTATCATCATCATATGGGATAGAAGTCCTCTTGCTAACCTTCTCCAAGAAATCGCGATACTTCTGAGCCATGGTAATCAAGTCCATGCCATCGACGTCCTGCTTCTTGCACTTTGTAATTCTGTCGAAGAACTTCTGCTTATCCTCGTCGAGTTCCTTCTGTAATGTGGCATGATCCTTCCTGTTATCCTTTGTCCGGAATCTTTCCAGTCGTTCGTAATTGGTGAGGGTAAAGCCAGCGAGGTGGTCTTCGATATTGAACTTGGTACCAGGCCTCCAGTTTGGAAAGTTCTGGTAGTCATGGAAGATGTCACCAAAGTTGGCGAGTCCGACACGATTGAGGAGACCGATGTTGCAGACCATGCCCGAGACGGATCGCGCGGTGAAGGCACCTCGGGAGAAGCCTACGATGACGAGCTCATCGCCTGGGTTGTAGTTGTCGCAGATGAAACGGTAAACGTCGGCGACATCCTAAGAGGAGAGTTTACTATGATTATCCGGCTCAAGGACGAGCATTCACAATGCAGATGAGCTCACCTGAATAATTCCCTTCCCTAACACTCCGCCCAAGGCTTGTGCGACCTTCGACTCCTCGGTGCCTGCGCCGCGGTGGTAGTACACAATCTGGGGCATGCCGGTGCAGCATTTGTGTGCGACTGCAGCCGATAGCCGGGCAACATTGGTGGAGATGTTGCCTTTCTGGTTGCTGTAGAAGCCCTTCCATCAGCGCCTTCTTTCTCAGCTCCTACGGTGATACGAATACTGACGAGTTATTCCAAGTTCCATCACAGCAAATCACCAATCTTTTCTTGTTCGCATACTTGCTTGTTTTGTGGGCGCATGGCTCAAGCTTGGGGCCTAGTTGGGGAACTTCGAGTTGAATCTCGGAGACCCATGGGTGGTACTCAGTGGCGGGATCGGTCATGTTGCGATCAGCGAGTTGATAGATATTGTTGCAAGCAGTCTAAGCATGCAGTCCATGCAGTGAAAGGACTGCCATCCATTTATGTCAGGGCAAGAACGTCTGGTTGTTGAGAAGGAATGACATGATCGCCGTTGTCATTGCCGAGCGCCCGCTGTGAGACAACATTTTGCAAGCTATTTCTTTAAGGGGAGTCCAATCATTTCCTAGGGTTGACTAGTATCTGTATGTGGCTTGTTAATGTCTTATTCACATTTCACATTGTGATTGAAGGCCAGACTTTCGTTTCAAGATTGACTACTCGTGGATGAGAGCGCAGCCGCTCCGGCCCTCTACAAGTGAATGATGCTCGTCAGCGGTGATGAAATCCGCAGCGACTGAAATTTCGCATTACGTGAGCCACCTCATCACAGCTTACTCCAAATATCGGCAAAACATGTTAGTAGATGTTCCATTCCTAACGCAATAATAGGCTCTGCTTACTGGGGCAACTTTTGCTGAATGCAGCTATTTCAGGATCATGATATGATTGGTCAATTCATGATGTGGATCATCTGTGAATGAAGTCAAATGCCTGAGCAGCGAAGGTTGATTCAGAAGGGCACATAAGGTGACGTCTTCCTGAGACATGATAGCTCAGCGCCCAACAGACCAGGCAGCACATTTGAACCACGAAGAGCTATAATTATTGGTCAATTTGACTCCAGCTTTTCTAGCATCCGCCGAGGACTCCACGACTCTTCTTCCGCGTGTGATCTGCCGATCGTCTAGCCGATTGACACCCGCCTGGGTGGATCATCAAAGAAACAGTAGGGGTCTGTGCCATGGGTTCCACCCAATGACAAGTCTACGAAGAGAATGATTTACCGGTTATTCCTGATGAATACGATTAGATATTACGTAGTAAGATAGGTCTAGAATAGGTGATGCGCTTTTAGCCGAATATGATGGTGAACCCCATCCCTCCTGCGATTTCCCTCCAAGTGTCTACCCGCCCACTACAGGTGTCATTCACATTGTCCATGCTCACTGAGGCCCATTGATGAAGGACTATGGCGCGAGCTCTCTCAATGTTTATCATGCCTTGCCTTCTCTCAATTTCCATGAAGGCATATCTGGCAAGGCCGCGGTCGTGGTCCGTGATGGCCTCACAAGCAGCCACAAACAGCGGCCAGAGAAGGGCATTCACTGGTCCGCCAGAAGAGATCACTGCCACACAGCTCTTAAGTGCTAGATAGCAGTTCGTTTGGACAGCCGGATGGTTGACTGGGTATCCGTAGATAGAACGGTTCAAGTACACCAGTGCGCTATGGCGATACGCCAGCGAGTTGTGCACCATCGCCTGTAGAGAATCTTGTGCGCCTGCCTGTGTCTCAAACGGCGTGGTGATGTTCTTTGGCAGTATTGGTGGTACCCACTCCTGCAAGGCGTTCTCAATTGCTCTGGATGTTGCTTCGTACTCCGTGCGTAGCACCGAGACCTTTGATTGTTGATCTGCGGTTACGGCGGATTCCAAGTCGCCCTTCAGGGCTTTGAGAGAGCTGAGCCGATACAGAATAGGCCAGAGATCTCCAGTCATGCCTAGAAGAGGGTCTCCAAAGGTTGTCCGAGTCAACTTCGGAGATGGCAAACCTAGGGGATACTCGTGGTCTGAGTCAGGCGTGGCCGATACTGGGCTGGCAGCGAGTGACAAGGCTGCAATGACGTCGTAAAATTGAAATGCCTAGATTCCGATTAGTACTTGGAATTGTATCGGTAGTTTTTGCAGTATTGAGACCAACCTTTTCGAGGAACTTGACGCTCTGGCTCTTTGCCGACTTGGGCATGGAGCTCAGAACAACAAATGCACTCCGAAGGTGCTCAAGTACCATGTTTGAGGACCCAGTGAGGGTGAGCTGTTTTGGATCAGTAAAGTTCCAACAAGAAGGGCATGGAACTTACCGATTCGTAATACACGAGCAACATGGTCGCTGCCAGTACTTCCTCGTAGCGGCAATTCTGCTGCACGAGACTGAAGACGCCCTCCGCTGCCAGAACGCGGAAGTTGGATGAATGCTTGGAGTCCTGTACGCCCATATACTCAAGGTGTCCCTTGGAAAAAGCACACATGGCGTGCAAGACAGGGGAGTTCTCGGAAGCAAGTGGGAGAATGAGCTCTTGGAATGAGTTGTCCGGCTCCTCCGTGAAAACAATGAGATGTGATAGAACAGTGCAAAAGTGATGAATCAGTTTCCGATCTTGGGTGTCATCGGTGAGGTTGAAGAACGAGGGATAGGGCAGCTCGAGCATGGAAGTGAGGCCTGGCTGAGATGTTGCGGAGGTGGTAATCAGTTCCTGCGTGAAATCCGAGCAGGAGCCTGGTTCATCCATGTTTCCAAACTGCTCGAACAACCTTGAGTCCAATTGATCTTCGGAAAGATCAAATTGGCAAGACGAACTACCCCAATCAGGTGTGTCGCATGATGACACACTAGAAGTGGAAAGGGCTGCTTCGGAGGATTCGACGCAGGGTTCTTCGGAGAGCTGTCCCCAGGAGTACTCTGCCCCGGTCTTTGGCTCACGGCTCAGTACCGGGGCCTTTTGACGCGGTTGGGAAGTAATCCCGTCGGCTCTAGACCGGCGCCGCTTGACTGGGAGGTAGACACAGTCCAGACCTCTTTCTTCGCATCGTGTGCACTGCGGTCGTCTCTCGCAGCACTTCTTTCTTGCGTCTTTACTTGAGACAATGTCAACGGGGGTTTCCACTGCGGCGGAAAAGTAGCATACCATGAGGCGCAGCCTACAGATTGAGATTCGTTAGCGACAAGTAAAGGTAAGTCTGAAATAGAATGGAGATAACATGCCTGTTCGCGTCCTCCTCTTTGGCACTTTGGGAGGCATAGGCTTTGCAAAAAGCAGCATCGTGGCCTACATCCAAAGAACAAAACGTCAACTAAAGAAGGCTGTAAATAGCAAACGCTTGGAATAAAAATGCGTTTCACCCTTGGGATGAACACATAGCTTGATCTCATTCATATTCATAACCTGGACTTGCGTGGAGACTGTTATAAGAGAAAAGCCACTGGCGTGGCTGATGCGAAGGCATCGATTAGGGCACACCATCCCCAACATGGATGATGCCCTCACACCGACTGAAGGATCTGCGGGCACTCAATGCTGCCGTCACTTGCCATGTGGGAAACATGTGGCCATGATGCATCATGCAGGTCAAGTTCGGACGGTTTCAGAAGCTTCCCCTCCTTCTAGAAGCCACAACTTGCATGCTATCATATCCTATCTGAAGTGACAGTGTCACCCAAGACAGGTTTTGATATTACCCGGCAATCTTATGCCGGAAGATATGGATTGGGAGGGCAGACAGAGCTGAACGTTCGCAAGCAACGCCACGTTGGTGTTCTAATGCCCGATCTGATTTTCCCTCCTAGGCAGCCAAGTCCGTAAAACTGACCAGATCTGTGATCTGTTCCCTGAAGGGACTTTACGCGTCTCCTCTATCACTGTGAAAACCTCATCAGTCGCCTGATCAGTTGGCTCGTACATCCAGCCGCTGGACATTACCCAGGGCAGCTCCACTGTCAGTTGCCGGTTCCAGGCAGAGATCGTCTCCAACGTTCCCAATCTAGACCGCTAGAGGTGCTGCGACCGCTTGTCCTGTGACCTGTCATGCATAAGCTTGGGTTCCTGAGGATATTATTCCCCGTGTGGATGTCAGACTCTGACGATTACGGCGAGTGTGAGGTTCTCGCTTGAAAAGCCATGCGGGGAAATTTCCCATCCCACCGGCACGAGTTGACACTGCAACCCAACTACAGCTGTAATACCACGACATATCCAATCACGTAGTAAAGCTAATCACAACATGAGAGAGGCACAGCTGTATTGAAACGATCGGCATGACCGTTTTTTCCCCAGGTTTCTCCCCCACACTCCGGTAGAGCTTCTCTCTGCCACTCATTGGCGCGCCTCGACTCTAGCCCCCAGCCACAAATCCATGGTGCGGGCTCTCGCGCGGGCTATTGGAGCGCAAGACAAGACTCCTGAGCTGGTCTGCGTAACGGTCTAAGTTTCTGCAATGCAATCGTGGCTGCGAATCCTCATGCGAGCGAGACAGCTCGTCCCCTTTACGCCCGCTGTCGGTCGCCCCGAATTGTATAAGACAGTTGTGGGGAAACTAAAGTTCATGTAAAGCTTTGACTTCGATGCAACTTATGCGGGCGCTTCAGGAGGCAGAATGGCGGTCGTTTACTTTGAGACCAGTTGGGCGATCCTCAGCACAATCGGCTTGGCGAACGTGCTCTTCGGGTTCATGATCGCGGGCATCACCGCCTTCTCCCCGGTCTCGCTTATTCCCATCATCGTATCGGCGGCTGGCGCCACGGCAAATGGCCTCTGCTACTACAGCTTCTACGCTGATTACCCTATTCTGAACACGGCGATATCGTCTGCTTTTGCGGACTTGTTGTGGATGGTAGTGTAGGACCATTCTTTTTGTGCAATGAAACAATTGTGTTCATCGATGCTGATCCTTGATAGGTCCAAGAAGCCGGTATCTCGTTCTACAGCTATGCCATTCTTACCAAGGTATTAAGGAATCGGGACCGCGTTGTGTTTATGTCTCTGTTCTGGTTCATGATGGTCGCCATCTTCGTCCTCAGAATCCTCATTCTCACTGCTCGGGTGAAGATCTTGGTCAACGGCGAGTCGCAGCTAAGAACAACCATCAACGGGCTGCATGTGGGCTACTTCACCTCCATGGCACTTCTAGAGTGCGTTGGCGCGTACTTTCTGTTGCGCAAGTTCGCGGAGGCGAAGAGTCTGTCCTTGGGAGCTTCGATGGTGCCGACCCTCTTCCAGCACCTTATGCGAAGCACCGAAATTCGCCTGGCGGTGCTAGCGCTGATCGGAATAACGCGGGCTGTCGCATACTTCTTCCAGCCTTCAATCCAGAAGGCCGAGACTGTAGCGAGTCAGATCGACCGCTTTGTATACACTTTGGAATGCATGTTTCCTGTCATTATCTTGTGAGTCTTCAATCTGCTAATATGGCCACACTCGTGGAAGCTGACAATATTCCAGCATTGATATCCTTGCCTCAAGGCTCGTATTTGAGCAGAGTGCGCATGACAACTCATCTTTCCAACTTGCCGCCAGACGGCATACACAGCACGAACAATTACCGCGTGGAAGCGCAACGTATGTGACAACGTGGAGTGGAGGCCATACAGGCAAGTCACCAGTTCGGAGGGAGTCGGGAACAAGTCGTTCATCCTTGTTTACGTCCGAAAATGTTGGCGAAACCATCTTTGTGGAGGACATCAACGAGCGGGGTCTCGCTGAAGCTCCTCTACCATCCGGTATCACCAAGACGATTGAGATCAAGATTGAGAAAGCGGCCAGAAAGCCTTTCGACAAGGAATAAATCATCACGTTTATTAGAACCATGAGAGTACATGTAATCTTAATACCTTTGGCAAATGTCAATCTCGTCATGCCCTATCTAAATGCTGTCGCTGGATGCTCTCGATGAAAATGGCAATGTCACGTGTGTAGCAGCGAAAGCAGAGGCGACATAGGAAATTCTCAATTCCCTGGGCTACATGAGCTTCAGATATGGGTTCTGACCACCCATAGCCGGCCAAACGTTTGCACTGGTCGTAGAGGTTTTGGTCTAGTCGTGCGGCCTGGCACATTCTCTGTTACTGATTTCCTCGGGGTCATGTACTAGGTGCGAGCCATCCTAGTATTCCTCGCACTTAGAAGAGATTACTGAAAGGGACTGAGTGTAATTATTTACTCAAAGTGCTGTAGGAATACCTGATTTGCAGATGCCCAAAGGAGAATTGAAGTCCAACATCATAGTCACGCTATCTTATCGCCACCTTCGTCCCCGTTCTCAACCCCGTCCTCGTTGGAAGTGATCAACCAGTTTCCACCGAAGCTTTATGTTCGCAAAACGAAGCAGTTCTACACCACCAGAACTCCAACGCCAAACTGACCCAGTTCAACAGTGAAAACTCCTTCGTCATCTCCAGAGATATTGAGTACAGCGGGTGGAGCAATGACGTCAGGGTTTTCGACGGAGTTGGCGTCGTCTGGGCCGGCAGTGATGGAAGTGAAAGAAGCCTCCAAGCTCGCCTTACCAGGGACCTGAATGCGAACCTCAGTCGAGTTTGACGCGTAGTTGGCAAGCTTGACAATGACTTGGCCATCTGCCTTCTTGCTCGCAGCCCACCAAACTACATGAATGGTCAACGATTATTCCAAGGGATGAGGATGTTGAGTGATTTACCTGGATTGACCTCCACATCAGCTTTGACAGGGACAACAACTTCGCCATGATTAGTGGCGAACATCTTCTTGACATGGTACGATGGCGTGTAGACGATGCCATCAGGCTTGTTGGTGAATGGAATGAGGTTGGGCTAGTCAAAAACACGTTAGCAGGCTGTGCGAGTTCCTACGAAAATAATAATGTCTCACAGTCCATTGGCCGTTGACGGGATCGTAGTTCTGGAGCGTGGGCGCATAGGCAGCCAACTTGATCACATCCGCATTGCGCTCCCAGCCCATCATATAGACCGCCTCAGAGCAGGCACCTCGCATGTCCGACCACTTGACGCCCCACCTGGCGTACTCGCCGATGAAAACGGGATGAGCGCGGTCCCAGTCGTCGTAAAAGTCGAAAGCGTTGATGTAGTTCTCCGGGACGTTGTAGTCGTGGAAGTCGAGCCATGCGCCCTCGGGGATCGGGTTCGGCAGGCAGTTGCGGTCGGACGTGGATGTGAGGATGGTGAGTTGCGGGTATGCCTCCTTGATGGCGTCGAAGAATTGCACGAATCGTTGCTTGTAAGACTCGCAGCCACCAGCGAGGTTGTCTTCGTTTCCAATCTCGACGAATTTGAGTTGGTACGGCTCCGGGTGCCCAAGAGAAGCACGGAGCGCGCCTCCGGAAGTGTTGATGTCACCGATGACGAACTGTGAATGTAAGCTTCCGACTGGATGATAAGCAGAGGGTAACCAACCTCTATCTCGCGAATCGCGTCGTCAACATATGGTTCAAGCTCTGCCCCTACCAATGGCGGGAGACCTGCAAGCCCAAGACCAGCCCAAACATCCAAGATAGGCTCCATAGACATGTCTTCGCACCAGTGGAAGTACTCCATGAGGCCAAGACCGTCAGTGTTGACATATCCCCAAGTACCTGTACCAGCGGGAAGAGACGATTAGCCTCGTCGTATTAACGTTGCAACG
The DNA here is from genome assembly GCA_025327145.1 of Colletotrichum sp. SAR 10_76. NCBI lineage: Eukaryota > Fungi > Ascomycota > Sordariomycetes > Glomerellales > Glomerellaceae > Colletotrichum > Colletotrichum sp. SAR 10_76. Next base: position 20,598 of record JAKMWU010000033.1, on the reverse strand, counting down.
GCATGGGATCAAAACCTACCCCAACGACCTGGCCGGGATTCCAGAGCACCGAGTGTCTCGTTCCACTTCCACCGGTCGTCCGGGCCGCCTCCCTCTCTATGAAGAGATTAGTAAGCCTAGTCAACTCAGAGGACAAGGAGATTTAGGTGGCTTACAGATTGTTGCCACCAGGAAACCTGAGAAACTGGGGGCTGAGATCGACAAGGGCTTCCGACAGATCCACAGTCAAGCCATTCTGTCTTCCCTTGAACGTGGGAGGGAACAAAGTGGGGTAACCGAGGTTGATGGATCCGCTGGTCAGAGTCTCGGCTAAGATTTCGAAAACCCAAAGATTGTCACCATCGGGGGCCGCTGTGGTCCAGAAACCGGCCTCGTATCGGGTCCAGGAATCGGCCTTGGAGTCCACAGGGATGATGGCCCAGCCGTATTCAACATCAGTCTCATTTCCCAGGAGTCGGATCTTGACATCGCCTTGGAAGTCGCCACGAAGCCAGAAGGTGCTGTTGTAGTAGCCGCCATCGACGATGATACCGCGGTACCCAGGGTTTGCGACGCCAGTGAAGCCACCAGATCCGGGAGGGACAGTGATCTTCAGAGACGAAGTGATGGCGCTGGTCAATGGGGTGTCGGCGTCATGAGAAATGCTAGCCGAGCCATAGTGGACAGTCCAGGGATCGAGCGTGGTCACCTTGCCCTGGAAGGCGTTGTTGCGGAGTTGCTGTGAGTAGAGACCTTTCCATAGTATTAGATTCGTGACGAACCAACCCCGAAGGTCTGTCGTGTAAACGGTGAAGACTACGTACCTCCGTCACCGCTGTTACTAATGTCCTCGAACATGAGTCCATGAAGCAGGGGACTGATCTCATGGCTAGGGCTATCGGGATCAACCTGAAGCAGGAGTGCTCCAGTAAGGGTAGCCGTAGCCACAAGACCAAAAAGGCGAGAATAATGCATCGTTGAATCTTCCTGTGGGGGCTTGGCAGAGTGCTGGCGTGGATCACAAATGCACAATCACCAAGCAGGATGTCCGATATATATTGACAAGAGGAAGCATCCCTGTTGAACATGTTGTGATTTCTCTGATTTTTCAAATCGCAAAGTGTTTGAAACGCCCCAATTGCAATTTGACGTCTGTCGTCCTTGGCAACTCTGGATCTGGCGACTTCCCGTCTCTTGACAATGGTGTGCCAAGGCAATAATACAGTTAAAAGAAATCAAGTGTTCTCATATTCAAGAGTCAAAGCTGTGATTGGTGGTTAAATGGAGTTTTTCGGCTGGAGATCTGTGTTTGTTGTTGTACGAAAGACATTTTGCAGTTTTCATAGAGAGACTAGTCGTCATGCCAAGACGTGTTAAGGTGTTAATATGAAGGCCAAGATCATTGAGACCCATTGGAACACAAGCGAGAAGACTTTGTAGAGGTGTGTAAGGTCAGCGCTCAAAGTTTGGCTCCTCTAGCCGCAAGCGCCGGGATACGCTCCTCTCCCCAGCTCGCGGATAGCGATAACGTGATGGTTTGTGGGGTAAGTGGGCTCACCCTATTTTGGCCTGGATGTATTCTCATACCGTCCCTTTCTCATGTAATTTGAGGCGAGATTTACTTCCAGCTGCGCGCTTCTGTTGTGGATCTCATATGAACGCAGCTGTCGAAGGTTGAGTCTGCGCGTTATTTCTTGTGACCTGGGCGATAGCGATTGTCTCTCATGAGTGTCCTCCGAGGTCCGAACGGAGAGATGGCTAACTTCACAGACTCATTTTAGTAGGCCTTTGGAGTTAAAAATCATGCAGGTGCTGCAGTGAAGTAAGATTTGGCACATTTATTTCGAGTGATCAGGCGGCGTATTCCGTTTGTGTTGCGTCTATGACACCCCTGTCACACATGGGCTCTTAATGACGGTCTTGGTTGCGATCCTAGAAGTGTGTTGGTGGCACGAAAGTGCGAATGCGACTTTACGAGAGCCTCGGTATCTTCGAAATAAACACAATTGCGGAGAAATCGCCATTTCTCCACGTTTTCTTTCTTCGATTTGCATCTTTCCCGGCTTGGAACGGGTATTTGATGCATCCGCACCAATGATGATCCAGCGTTTGACATCGCGACGCAATGGCACGTAGAGTAACATCTCATTATTCCAGCCTCGGGCAATGAAATTAGGTAGAAAGATTTTCTGAATTCTACGTACCTTTTAGTATAATTATGCTGGTCACTCTCCAGTCATCTGGTATTCCAATTCGAAGGATCTCAACCGCTTTCCGCTGACCTTCATCTCTCCGACCACCACCGGCGCCATGACTAAGACGTCTCAAACTTCGGCCATCATGAAGTCTTTCCTCTTGATCAGTGGCGTTCTGTCCGCCATTGTTCGTGTTCAAGCCGACAATCCTATCGTGCAGACACAATACACAGCTGATCCAGCACCCCTTGTCGTCGGGGATCGCGTCTACCTCTTCACCGGCCACGATGAAGACAACTCCACCAACTTCGACATGCGCGAATGGCTCCTCTTCTCCTCCGTTGACATGGTCAACTGGCAACACCACGGGTCGCCCATGAACGTGGCCACCTTCGCCTGGGCCGAGGCCAATGCGTGGGCCGGGCAGGCCATTGAGCGCAACGGCAAGTTCTACTTCTACGTCCCGACGACCGCGATCAACGGCAGCATGTCCATCGGAGTAGGCGTCAGCGACACCATTACAGGTCCCTACGTCGACGCCATCGGAGCCCCTCTTCTCAGCAACGGACAGATTGACCCGACTGTCTACATTGACGACGACGGGCAGGCGTACATGTACTGGGGCAACCCGGATCTGTTGTATGTCAAGTTGAACGAGGACATGATCTCGTACAGCGGGGAAATCACTAAAGTGGACCTAACTGCGGAAGGGTTCGGGGCTCGTGAAGGCAATCCGTCGCGTGCTACCACCTTCGAGGAGGCACCGTGGGTGTATAAGAGGGGCGATCTATACTACATGATTTTCGCGGCAGTGTGCTGTCCCGAGGACATCCGATATTCGACGGGTCCGACTATCACGGGGCCATGGACCTACCAAGGCCAGATTATGCCCACAGAGGGCGCCAGCTTCACGAACCACCCTGGCATCGTCGACTTTGCCGGCAAGTCTTACTTCTTCTACCACAACGGCGCCTTGCCTGGAGGCGGAGGCTTCACACGCTCCGTCGCCGTGGAAAGTTTCGAGTACAACGCCGATGGAACAATTCCCCAGCTGAAGATGACAACCGAGGGACCGGCACAGATTGTTAATGTGGATCCTTACTTGCGTCAGGAGGCTGAGCTCATTGCGTGGTCGGAGGGAGTCGAGGTCAAAGCGTCCAGCGAAGGTGGGATGAGCGTCACATACATCAATGATGGAGATTACATCAAGGTCAAGGGGATTGACTTCGGGGATGGAGCGGCATCTTTCACTGCTCAGGTTGCCTCGGCGACTGGTGGGGGGAACATTGAGTTGCACCTTGACAGTATCTCTGGTGGTCTTGTTGGTACGTGTGATGTCGCTGGGTCTGGAGGATGGCATTCGTGGACGTCTGTGACCTGTCCCGTTAGTGGAGCTGAAGGGGTCCATGATCTATTCTTCAAGTTCACGGGTGATGGATCGGACTATCTTTTCAACTTTGATTGGTGGCGATTTGACAAATGAGCGAAGGACATAGTCTGACTCGCACTGGGATGTGTCGACACATTTTGTCCATAGGTGGCATTCAGTAGTTTTATTGACAGGCCTATGGCTGACTTGTATTAAGTTTCACAACAACTAATGAGGGTATGAGTAGTCTATGTGTTCAGAGAAGGCGAAAAGATACAAGAAACAATTTTGGGTACAGGTGGTAAGAAACGACAGGTCTAATCGTCGAGACGGACCTTGGTCTCAATCAGCCAGTCGTTGGTAGTGATGCCATTCATGTCACTTGGGCCCTTTAGTTGGCCATGCCCCAGCGGGGGGCGTTGACGATCAGACCGGTCAAGCAGCCGGAGATGATACCGGCGGTGGGAAGGGTGATGATCCATCCCATGTAGATCCAGCCAACCATGCGCCAGTTGATTGAGCGCCAGGTACCGGAGCAGAGACCAACACCGACGGTGGCACCGGTGATGCACTGAGTGGTAGAGACAGGGAGCTCTGCCGATAGGGTTAGAAAAGGCGTTCCATTTGGACGACGAGCAAAACTTACTAAGACGGGTGGCCAGAATGATGGTGCAAGCAGCACCCAACTCCATCGAGAAACCACGCGCGGGAGAGTGAAGCGTCAATCGGTTGCCCAGGTTGCGCATGATGTTGTATCCGTAGGTCCAGATACCGAGGGCGATACCAGCACCGCCGAAGCAGAGAATCCAGATCGGGACTTCGGACTTGCTTCCGGAGATCGCGCCGGTGTGCCAGATCTGGTAGATAGTGGCGTAAGGACCGATGGCGTTGGCGACGTCGTTGGCACCGTGGGTGAAGGAGGCGGTACACGCGGTCATGACTTGCATAAAGGAGTACAGGAACTCGGCCTTGTTGTCATAGTGCTGAACGCGGGCGTGCATCTCCTCGAGATCACCGGTAAGAACGCTCTCCTTCTTCTGCATGTTGATGATGTCCTGGTCGACACCGGACAGGAAGACCTTCTTGAGCATCCAGAAGAGCACGGGGCCAGAGAACAAGGCGCCCTCGGGACGGGGTCCGACGATGGGCTTGTGGGTGTAGTCGTTGTTGCGGGCAGGGGGGTGGGCCTCAGCGTCAGTGTTGTCCTGGACGACCTTCTTCTCACCGTCGGCTGAGCCGGACTCGACGTCGTTGCTGTGGGTGTGAACGACACCACCGCGGGCGGCATCAAGCTCTTCCTTGGTCAAGTGGCCGGAGTAGAAGTCCCGGATGCCACCAGAAGCACCCTCGGGCTGGACGGGAGGCTCAGGACGGCGGAGCAGGAGGGGACCCTGGGGAATGTGCCACCAGCGAAGCTGCCAGTCGTCCTTGAGGACGATGCGGTACAGCCACGGGATGAGGAAGATGGTGACGACGAGGGCCCATGCGGCACCAACACCGATAATCATGCCCGCCGTCTCAGCATCGGTGAAGTTAACCTTGATGGAACCACCCTTCCAGACGATCAACATGGTGAGCAGCGAGGCGGTGATGCCGAAGTAGACGGGAGCGAGCATGAGACCCTTGACGACGGGGTTCTTGCGGAGCATGACGCCATACTTGGTGATTGTGAAGATGATGGCGCCAAAAGCACCAGCGAGACCAGGGGCGATGATCCAGGCGAGGAAGACAGACACGACGCCAGAGTCGATGCTGCCGCTTTCTGAGACCCAGTGAATGTTCTCGGCGCCAATGAGGGCGACACCCATGCCGATGACACCGCCCATGATGGAGTGGGTGGTGGAAACTGGGAGACCGATCTTGGTGCAGAAGGTGAGGTAGATGGCGGAGGCGGTAACGGCGCAGCACATGCCGAGCATGAGGAGGGCGGGGTCGTCTTCGAACATGTCAATGTCGACGATCTTGGTGCGGATGGTGTCGGCTACACGGGCACCGACACCGACGGAGCCGGCGAATTCGAGGACAGAACCGAGGGACATGGCTTGGATGTAGGAGATGGATCGGGATGAGACCGAGGTGGCCCACGAGTTGGCAACATCGTTGGCACCTGCGGAGAGTTCAGTTTAGTTTGGTGATGAGATTTGATGGAGGTTGATGCTGACGTACCGATGTTCCACGCGTCAAGGAACGCGAAGATGGTGCCGATGGCGAAGATATAATCATACTGGTGCAGAGTCATCTTGTCTGCTGGCGCAAATGCGCAGGAACCAGTCTTCTTTGAATGTGGTCGTAAAGAGTGTACTAGACTGATGCAAATTGCTGCAACTCAGGTCCGAAGAAGAGACCAAAAACCCTTAGGGTGGCGCGGAAGGCAAGGCCGGTAGGGTTGATGCTGTTCGAGAAGTCGACATGGAAGCGGGAGGACAGGGCGGACAGATGCAGAAGATATATACCATCCGCCAGGTCGATCGCAGGCGAACCATGGTCCACCACAAGACAGCCCACCATCTTGACATGCAGCCTGGCAGTCATGGTCACGCAAGGTATCAACCCGTGTACTGCTCGGGCGTGGGAGAGAGCCCAGCTGCGGCGGAGGGTGCAGGCTTCAGACCAACGTCGGCCAAAGTGGAACAAGGGCATGCCACACCCCATTCTGCAAACCGTAAATCCGCCGACATGGACTCGCCACTTAGGGACACCATCTGCAGGTGCGGCGGACCCGTCGATGGACTTGGATCAGAATTTGACGACGGGTACCTCCCTGGAGGAACATACTTGGCGCAGGTGTTCCAGGTGTGCCTCCTCTATTCGGAATAGTCCATCAAATGTCAAAGATGTTGAATGATTGAGACTTCGTTTTTGATTTCAATGAACTGAGTAATACTGAGAAGCAGTCATGAGCGTCATCAGCACTGTTTGTGAACCTGGCGACTAGGCCTTTCCCACGAACTCGGAGCTTCTGGGAAAATCGTACTCTGATACTTGGCACAAGAATCAGGAACACTTTCAGATACACGGCGATTCCAACTCAGAAAAGAATTGTGCATGATGGTGGAGCTCCTTCGGTGGCAGAAAACGGATACATGGGACGACGAGCTGAGGGCTGGGCTGTCTTGGAGGATGTATGGGTTGGGACGGAATGGGCAGCTGGTATCTGGGAAGATGAGCATACGACTGACGCCACCCTCCACGTGCGAATGACAGGCCTGGAGACTTGACGAGCGTTGCAGTGCGTCTACCGGGATCCTCAGCTTTCACCACATCTTCGGGGCCATGGTTGCTCGTTGGTTCGACGAAGGTGGCAGCAGGTGGGGAGCATGATGAGCTCGGTCTTCGATGAGGGACCCTAGGGTAACCAATGGCTGTCCAGAGTTGCACAAACTTCTCTCATCTTCAAGGCGTCTACACAGTGAAAGTGAAATTCTGTCAGTGAGATACCTTATCGTGAGGACGTCAGCAGCAGCAGACGGGAAACAAGGGAGACGCGTTGCCAAAAACGACCACCGAGGTGGGGCCTCCCAAGCGACTTGGCGCGCCAAGCGCCAAGACCCAAGCTCACAGGAAGCGCCAAGCGCGCACGGCAAGCCACGGCCCCACTCCCGTCCCCTGGCGGGACCCGCAGCTGCCGAATCACGGGCCCCGATTCCCCCACGTGTAGGCTCCCGTCCCTCCCTGTGGCCCCGTCCCGTCCAGATCCCCGGACCATCCATCCCACCCGTCTCGTCAACACCAATGTCCCTCCCGAGGCCTTGCGCGAGTCGCCCACTCACAGCCAACTCAAAAGGCACGCATGCTTGGAATTTCTATAAAACACGCTCCCCGCCAAGCGGCCAAGACCTCGAGTGCCTCCAACGAACGCTCCGCTCGTCATCTCTATCGAATGTCATTTCCTCCCACCTCGCCCACCTGCTCATCTTCTCTCCCGCGGACTGCCTGACAGTATCCCCCCATGCCTCTTTCCGCCGATGGAGGACACGGGCCCTCCCCCAATACTTCCCCAATACAGCTAGAGGCCCGTTTCCCGACCTTGATCAACCTGTCCTCCTCCAGTGGACTCCTCCTCCGCCGTATTTTATTCACAGTTACGAGACTGTCCATTCAGTAACAGACGGCCCGATGAACTGTCGGTTCCTCGGGTAGCAGCTTGCCCATGCCATTCGGCACGATACACACCACTACACGATTGGCCCACAACTGCCTACATCCCCCGTCGTGTCACCATAGGCACACAACGCCCAGGCTACATATGTACCGCCCCCCTGGTGTTGACTACCGCGCCGCACACGCACCCACCGTACCCGATCAAAAGTCCAAGACGTCCAAGAAACCCAAGCAATTACCAAGCCGATTCGATCCTTCGCACCTAGCGAATCAGCGTCCGATATCCAAGCCCGTGGTCTTCTGAAGATTGCCCAGACCTGCCAGCAGCCTGGCTGTGCTTTTCTTGGGCTTTGCACTTCAATTGCCCAGACGAACCTAGAAAAGTCTTCAAGTCTTGGACGGTTTGACTTTGGTGAGCGAACGACGGGGTGACAGTGGGCGCACTCAGGGCAGATGGAGAGAATTGGTTCTGTTGCGTCCCTGACACTTGGGGCGAATTTTGCCGTCATGAGGTAACTTGAGGCTGACAGCTTTGTGGTATGGCCTGCTCATTCAGCGTTATCGACCATCCTTCGCCAATCGGCAGACATTACCGGTCGGCCTCTCCGTCACTGACAGCCAGCGTGTGACAACGAGACGGCATCTTTGATCATTGTTGGTGATCGTCAGTCAATTTGCCAAACGTATCCCAATGATGTACTCCGTCAACGGAGCTGCCGATTCTAGTTGTGATTATTGGGGCTCAATCATCATTTTGATACATTTTGTCCTATGACCAGGCCTTCCTCCTGTGACCGTCGACAAACAGGTGCCCCAGGACTTCCTCTTTCCCATTTATACAGGCCCGTGGTTCTATGGCTCACCTTGAGTGAAGTCCAGCCTGTAAAGGAACATGTTCTTGCTAGTTATGAACATCCCACTGCCCTAAATCACCCTATCATGGTTGATTCGACTGTCCAGTGATCGATATTAACATCAGCCACTGTAACCGTCCCTGTTCGTGAGTAAACTAGGCCTATTCTCTCTGTATGGCGTGGTTCCGTGATCCAAGTGTCGTACTTCGGCACGAAAACCTGCCTTTAACATAGTGAAGGTAGTAAAACCATTTCAGCATAATGAAGTCACAATGCTCATGGATTTGACCTCGCTTCCTCCAGCTCAGCGCCAAAGCCTAATGTACATGTATGAGATCCAACAGAACTCCGGGGTCGTTTCAGCCACGATGATTGGTTTGCGCAGAAGAACGATGCATGTGAGAAAAGCCTCTCTAGTACCATTCAGTCTCTAGTCGAGTAGCACTCCATCCGAGCAAGCGAAAGGGGCACAGGCAGTGTACCCCTGGCACGTCATGCATACAACCTACCGGCGAGGCCGACTGGGAAGGTCGTCCTATTTGCCTCCTGTCACGCCTTCTAGAACGTTTCTGCGTCTGCGTGCATACCTGCAAGGAGGGGTATCTGCCTCTCGTGCACCCCACCCGTCCCAAAGCATTTGTATGGAACGCAGCGACGCCGTTGAACATGAGCTTTGCTAGTCGGGCAGTGTCATTTTCTTATCCGGGCAGTGTCCCCTATAGTCTGGAAATTTAGAAAGAACAATAGCAGTCATAATAAGGATAACGACGACGACAACGACGACAACGACGACAACGACGACAACGACGACAACGACGACAACGACGACAACGACGACAACGACGAAAGAAGCAGCGGCGACAATATCAATCTGTATATCAAAGTCATCCAAGTTGTTTGCGGCCATCTCGTTGATCTAGAACCAGCACTCTATTACGGTCTATCTATCATCTATGACACAATTGCCAACGCACTCTTCACCGCAAAGTTGTGCTCGCGATCCATATCCCACGGCCCGGGCCTAACCATCTGTAACTCTACGCCCGGTCTAAACACCATACAATACGAACTCCCTCCAAAGTGGAACATCCCAATCTCCTGCCCCTTCTCGATCCTCTCCCCCTCCCTCACCACAAAGTCGCAGCTCGACACCTCCACCATACCAATAAACACCACCGCCATCAGCCCTATCTTCGGGTTATCCGCCTGGATGAATATAATACTCCGCGTTGCCACCGCACTCAGGTACGGCTGCGAATACGTCGGCGCCGCCGGGTCCTCCCCGCCCTGCCCCTTGGCCCCCGCCAGCCCCTCCGACCAGTTCTCGCTGTAATACGTGCCGGGCACGTACTCGATCCCGACCACCTTGCCGCTCACCGGCGCGTGCCAGCGGTGGTAGCTCAGCGCGCTCAGGAACGCCTGGTACACCGTCCCGCCCACGAACTCCGCCGTCCGCTTGTGGCAGTTGAGCATGTTGCCCAGCGAGTACGGCTGGCCCTTTAGGTAAAACGTGTCGAAGAGCTTCACCCCCGTGCGCACCTGCAGCGGCGCCGACTCGCACGCGTTCGCAACCACCAGCGTCGGGTCCGGGAACCGCGGGTCTCGTGCCCCGCGCTCCGGCGCCTCCACCGGCCGCACACCGTCCCTGAACCGCCTGACAAAGAAGTCGTCCCACGACCCGAAGCCGAAGTACTCCCAGCTCGGGTTGCATTCGAAGAGCTCCTCGAAGGTGTGGCTCGTCTTGCCGTTGTTGGCCTTCATCGCAATCATCTCGCGCGCGTCCTTGGACAGCCACCCGTCGAGGCACCCGCGCGACTCGGGCGTCGTGAGGAACTTGCCCCACGCGTTGAGGATCGCCGCGATGGCGGCGTTGACCTCAGGCCGCAGGAAGAACTCGTAGCCCGAGATGGTGCCCATTGGCCAGTCGAGAAGCGCGTTGATGGGGCACCCGACCAGCCCAATGGCGGTCGACGGAGACGACTTTGTGACGAACTCGGGCCCGGAGCGCAGGACCAGGTTCATAACGGCGACGAAGTCGTCAAACTTCTTGATGGCGTTGTGGCCGACGGGGTCCTGGGGGTACTTGCGGGACGACTCGGTGAACATCTTATTGGCGAGCTTGGTGAGATGTGCGTCGTCTTGGACGAGTTTTTTGAAGGCCTCGAGGGTCGGGTCGAGGGGTTCCGGGTGCTTGATCGCGCGTGCCTGCTTCGCCTTTTCCGCGACCCATTGCGCGATGAGGCTGCGGTCTTTGGGGAGCCAGTGGCCTGGGGCCTGGCTCTGGAGCGCTTCTTGGGCGTTGAAGCCTTTTGGAGGCTGTTTCCAAAAGTATGAGAGCATCTTTGAAGGGCAACAACTATGTGACTGAAACCTGTGAGATGACTAATATTGGGAGCTAACAACTCGGGCTGCATGTGCAGATAAGAAAGCAAACAGCAAGAAGGTTCCTGTTTATATTTTTGTTGAGCAGATCCTACTTAGCTAATTCCGCGTCGCAAGAAAAGTCATGCAAGCACACGTGAAGTTACCATATGCCTGTCCTGCTTATGAGAGCGAGAAAGGGCCAAACGAAACACGAGCTGCGAACGCGGGAGTTACGCAACGGCTCGCACGGCGGCTATCGGGGGTGTCCCACAAACGAATTCCGTTACGTGTTAGTACACCGGTGGAAGGTACCAGCTTTTTGGCAGGGTGAAACATGACGAAATGGGGGAAAACATGTTTGACAGGTGAGGTCGTTTCCAGAAACAATGCTGAGTCGGGCTCATGTTTTGTTCAGATGTCGATGGGAATAATGCCGCACCGCTGGCAGAAACGAGGTACGGTCTACACGGGATGCGGAAAGGCACGCAGCAGCGCGAATCATTCGTCGACACCTTTCCGATGTGGCGTCCGGGCCGCTACACAGCCGGGACCACAAAGATCTGCCCAACTGGTAAGACAGCGTTTGTCCCAAAGAAGATACGCACGACGACGAAGTGTCACAGGTCTTGGGGGCGGTAAGCTGGTCTGCCCTCCGTCTGGAGCCGATCCGCTTAACCGGTTGTGACTAAGGGTTGTTGGCTCGCTGGCTTGATGGGGAAGAGAAAACAAGGGAAAATGTCGTGCTCGCCGAATCGTTGGGTGCTCCGACCGCGGCGGCGGCAGCTGCACGCTTGAAAGATCTCGTCTGATCGTTGTTGAGTCCAGAACCAGGGGAGAAAAAAACTGGGAACGCGGTTTCGGGGATCTGAGGCAATGCCGCCTCGAATTCTATTCAGCGGCTCCGATGCAGGACATGGCGGGCGAGTCAAGCTGGAAAAAGTATGTAAGCACGGGTCGCGTGCTTCGGTCTCTGATGAATGGCGAGTTGAAGCTCAGGAGGCGGTGTGTTACTGAGTTGGAATAGTTTGAGAGTTCGAGAAGCTCTCTTTTCCGCGGACGACATGTGTTGTAAGGCGCTGTCTGTTGGTCAATGTGTGTCACGAGCTTCCGATAGCAAGAGTTTCTCCATCCAGGCACGTCGCGTGGACCTCTCTCCCTCGTAAACAGCATGCTTTCGACTGAAGTTCAGACTGAGGACTCAGCTGGCCTCGCGGATGTCGCCTCACGGTTTCCTCGGCATCTAATCTGTCTCGTGGCCTTCAGCTGGGACTGAGGGGCAATTTCCATCACCTGCATGTAAGTTGTAAGTGAGATGAACCCAACTTTTGAGTCAGCTACCTTCAAGCAGTCGCCCCGAATAAGTGAAAAGCTTAACAGTAAAAGGGTCTGCGTAAACGTTCGCTTGAGCAACGAACCCTACATTACCCGAACCCCGAATGCTCCTTTGTCAAGTAAAACCAGATGCAATCAACGACAAATCAAAATGTTGTCTGCAGCTTTGGGTAGTCCTTGGCGCGAGCCTGGAGATCAGCAAAGATGGCACCAGAGTCGTCCTCCGCGAGGTTCTCCATCCGCTTCGTATCCTCATCCTCAATCTGCTCAAGAATCTTCTCGGGCTCCTCGTTGCCCTCCTTCACGTCCTTCTTTCGAGGCTCTGTCGCCTTCTTGATCCCCGATGACTCGCCGATCAAGAGGATCTGAGCGTTGGCATAGTCAAGGTGTTCGGGTTTGGTAGGCATCCATCGGAGGTCTCGGAACTCCTTGTTGATCCTAGAGCTTGTTGTCAGTACCATTCTTGTCGTTAAAACTAGCCAATACTTACTTCTCAGGGTAGTCAGGATTCTCTGGGAGGCTCGCATTTGCAGGTCCGGATTTGTTGGGATTCTTGGTGCTCAAGATGAAGCTGCCTTGCTCCTTGAGGCCAAGCTCCTCCTGGACCTCGCCGATGTTGGAAGGCAGAGTGAGCATGTACGCCAGGTGACTCTCTCTGCCGGTGGTCGTGATGACATAGACGCCCTCGCCAACAGGAGTGGCGGCAGGGACCTGTGAAGTGCCAGTCTTGGTTTCGTTCTGGTCACCGGAGAGGAACTGCTCCTTCAGCTCGGCGAAAGAAGCGCCGGCCTTCTCGACGAACATCATGAAGCGATCTCGGCCGCTCTCAGGGAAGACCTTCTTGGGCAGGGCGATCAAACGGGTGTTGCCGGCATCGCCAATCGGGCCGTCACCGAGCTTGGAGTCGGGGGCGATGGGGCGAAGAATGAGGTAGCTTCGAGCAATATCGTCAACTTCTTCGGCCTCGTCAAGGTTGACCCGGGCGCGGATGAAGAAGTAGATAATGCCCTTCTCGAGGACGTTGGACGGAACTTTTTTGTCCGCGTGGGGAATCTCGGCAGTGTCTCCGTTGCTTTCCTTGGTTGCAGGCTTCTCATCAGCCTTGGTCTCCTCTGTTGTCTCCTCCTTGTCCTTGGTATCGGCAACCTCGTCCTTTTCCTTGGCCTCGTTCTTTTTCTCGGTCTCAGAATCCTCGGCCGGCGCAGCCTCCTTCTTTTCCTCGGTGTCGTTCTTTTTCTCCGGTTTGGGTTCTTCCACCTTGGACTCTTCCGCCTTGGACTCCTCTGCCGCCTCCTCGACGTCCTTGGCCGCCTGGGTCTCGGCAACCTCTTTCGCGTCTTCGGCAACAGTCTCATCTCGATCCTTCATCTCAGTGTCAGAAGTTTCAGGCTTCTCCTCCTTTGTCTCGGGCTTCTTGGACTCGGCATCGTCTTGCTTCTCGAGGGCCTCCTCGATGGTGGTCTGACGGGCGCCATCATCGGACTTCTTCGCCCGCTTAGCATCAGGAGCGTCCTCGGCAGTGTCCTGATCAATGACACGCTTCTCTCCGGCGGTAGCCTCAGCAGTGTTCTGGGCCTTGCCATTGGCTTCAGCCTCGCCGTTGGCGTGCTCTCCTGCACGTGTGCTGACCATGATGCTGGACGTGGGTAGGTGGGTTGACGATGGAAACGGTACGGTAGTGTGGGTGCCGTGTTGTTGACCGCGGGTATCAATTGATGACGGTTGGTAAGATGGAATGTTCCAAAGGAAAACACAGGGAAGAGAAGCAAGTGCTGGGGAGGAATTGGCAGGCAGAGAGGAAGGCGCGCGGACGGGGAGAGGTCTGAGGAGTTCTGATGTCATAGGCGGCGTTGCACGCGTCGCGTTGCTTTTTCTGGAGGCAGGTAGCCGCCATTAGGTAACCTGGCGTGCCTTCCCGCGAAGTTACACACGCTGTCTCAATGAGCAATTGGCTGCCTTTGTCTCTGGACATTCTTCTCCTGTCTCAGTGATGCGCTTCATCGTGTCTGGGGTCTGTCGCTGCTTGATTTACTCGGCAGTTGCTCTTGTCATATTCCCTCGGCTGATTCGCTCCTTGCCTTCCCCAATGGGTTATTTTGAAAGGAAATCACGTTGGGAATCGATTGGAACCCTTGGTGATTGTGGTGACAATTGAAATTGGTCCTGGCAGAGCTTTGTTTTCGCGATGCGGAATGCTGCAGCTGCTCATGATCTGCTGCATGCGGAAAGAAAAAAACACATACCGCAATGGCTACTTCCACAGGGTGAGCTCCTGATACGGAAGGGCTCCCATTAATTTTGCGCGCGGAGAGGTGCAGATTGCTCCACCGCAGAGCATTTCCACCCGTTGAGAACTCCAACAACCGCAGACTCTGACAGCCCGCCCAACTTAGCACCCCACTCGGGTGAATTTTCTATCGAACAAGAAGCGTCTCATCCCCGATGGCACAATTGGCTAGCGCGTCAGACTGTTAATCTGGAGGTTGGTGGTTCGAGCCCACCTCGGGGAGTCAAGGCGGTTAAAATCCGCACATGTGAGCGCATTTCTTTTTGAATTTTTGCCTAATGTCTAATGTTTGTATTGACCTGTCTTTGCAGATGAATTGTTGCATGCTGTTGTCTCGACTACGTTGATTGCAAATGGAACTATCGTTCTGTACACTGTTTCTACTAAGCATTGGACTTTTAAGAATGGGCTGGATCTCGTGCGATGTTAAGACCATCCATCATTGTTCTTTTAGAATAATTTGAAAAACTCAAGAATGGGTAAAATGCTGCAAGCTGCCTACCCGCTCTTAGGCATTTCTCTCTGATTGATATAATCTCCAATAATGCACTAGAACCGCACCTTGAGTTTCGCGGTGCCAGACATTGGATAGTATGGTCTCTGTGTTCAGCTACCTCTATCTACCCTTGATGTTCACGGCCAACTCTCCGTCCACTGTAACCTAGTCCCTTTAGGCATAGCACTCTTGGGTCCAAGGTATGGTCTACGTTTTTACCTTCACCTATTGCGAATCCATTGTGTAGCAGGAGAACGGTACTCAGGTCATCACATGAGACACAATACTTCACGCCATAGATTTGTGCATGCTGTATTAGGATAGGACTATCAAAAGCCTTCGTGGTCTGAATTCTCACCGTCACCGGTGGTAAGGTTATTTGCTAATCCTCCAATGAGGTATCTATCTGCTTCGTCTTAAAGGTAGAGAGTGACGGTGTCGTGATATTTCTCCACCAGTTAATCCTCGGCGCAGCTGTCCTCCTATCTCGGGCTCATGCATCTTGGATAATGGCCCAGTCTGAGGGCCCGTGAGGGCTAGCACGCTATGCTTGAGTGGCGCAATGCTTTCATAGCCAGTCCGGGGTGCTGTAACGATATCTGTTCGGCCCCTGGGCCGCAGATGTATCGCTGCCCGTATCCTCGTTCTCGGCTCGGCCGTAGCTGTCGTATGGGTATCATAACTTGTGCAATGAACAATCTCTGTGTTGCGTCAGATGTTCTTCAAGTAGTGGTTCTTGAACTTCTTGTTGGCCCGATCCGCGCCTCGCATGAGGAATTGGTCGCCGAGAACCTCAAAGACAAACCGCCGTGGGGTTCCCTCAGCCGTCGCATCAGCATCAGCGCTGGGGCTGGGTTCCTTCACCGGTATCTCGACCTTGAACCAGGTCCCCTCCTTCGGCACAATCTTCATCTCGTTCTTGCGCGTGATGACCTCGAACGAAAACTTGGAGTCCTTGATGACGATGCCCTTGATGCCGACACGGCTCGGGCACGAGCTGCGGGAGACCTCGACCTCGGCGCCGTGGAACTCGGCGGCGGTTAGCTTCGCAGCGGCACCGCTTCCTCCACCGTAGACTTCGGGTCCCAGGATCTCTTCAATGTATCCTAGCCACAAGCGGTGGAGGGGCTCGAAGACGGCGTATTTCTGGCCATCGCGGGGCACGTCGTGCAGGCCGCGCCTCCGTCGGTCGCGTGCGGAGAGCGGCTTGGGTTTGAGCTTTTGTTTTCTCTTGGCCTCTTCGCGGGCTTTTCGGCGGGCTGATCTCGGGTTCGACGGGGGCGGGGAGCTTGGTCTGAGGTAGAGGGGTCGGTATTGGATCTTGTCTGTGAAGATGCGGTTGACGGTGTCGGGTGAGTGCGCTCGGGCGAGGAGGGCCTGGGTGATGGGCTGATTTGAGGGAGCCATGATGTCTGTGTGACCTCGCGACACTGCCCTGTTTATTATTGTCCTGGCGGAGAATTGGTTGGCGTCGGTTGCGACTGATGACTGTGACGAGGCTGCTTCTGCAGAACCAGGCGCATGCGATTTCCTGGAGAAGCTGCGGAAAATAAAATTAAATGTTAGTGCCTCCAGGTTCCATTTCCATTGGGTGGTGGGGCGGGAACCAGGATGGCCTGCCGGCTGGCAATGTGCTGGCCAGTCACTGTTGCTGTTGCTGCTGTTGCTGTCGCTGCCCGCTGCTTGGCTCATCCATCAGTGGCACCTGCAGCAGCGGCAAGGATTGGCAGTGCTGTCTTCACATGCCGAAAACGCTAAAGCCGCCAAAGGGTTTCGAGCTCGGCTTGGAGACAGCGTGGGAGCAGGTGGGAGGCAGCAAGCGCGGACGCGGATCAGTGGTCCGGGTGGGTGGCACTTGACCTCAACGGTCCACCCAATGTCCCGCGGCATGACACTGCGAGTCTTTGGTTCTGGCTACGCTCGGCGCAAGGAGCAAGGAGCTGCTGGGAGGAGAGACGATCAAAACACTTCCCACGCTCTGCCTCCACCATTTCCCACTACTACCACACTCACTTGGGTAGCCCGTCAATCTCCAACGTCATTTGCAGTCAGTCCTGTTCGAGAAAAGGGATCCCGTCTTCCTCGACCGACACTCGGCAATGGCAAGGACCTTGAACGGACTGCTTCGGAGTATCTAGGACCAACAATTCCATTCCACGCACTTGACACGACTTAACGATACCCGATTTCTCCTGCGATACCCCAACCCGCCACCGCAATGGCTAAGAACGACGATTCCGCGCCGGATCTGAAGATCCTCGGCGACCAAATCACCCTCCAGCCCAGCGGCTACATTAAAACCCAACGCGACGACGAGAAGGAGGAGGCCCTGATGAAGCACATGGCTCGCTTCCGCTCCGAGCCTCTGCAGTATGTCCACAAGCAGTTTGGCCCCTTTTGGATCCAGGAACAACACTAACTAGCCGCTGCGCCAGATTCCTTCGCGAAGTTTCCCTCTACGTCTCCGGCACCGGCTGGCGCGCCTACGACAATGCCATCGGGCAGCCCATCTTCTACTCTGGCTTTAGCGACAAAATCAAGGATGCCGTGCTGTCGGCGCCACTTCTACAGTCGCGCATCACCGACCTCGCCGAGAAGCGCATCGCTGTCGAAGAGAAGGAGGGCTTGCTCAACAAGAATGACAAGGACTTTGAGTTGAAGCGTGCGCGGAGAAGGGCGGCCATCGAGACGGGAATCCAGGAGGTGGCCGAGAAAATGACCGACGACATGATTTGCAAGTTCGAAAGCAAGACGTTTATCCGAAGCGCATACTACCTCGTCACGCAATTGACTCTGCGCGCATATCACCAGGGCATCCACGTCTCTAGCGAAGAGGTTTTGAGGCTACGAAAGGTGGCGGAGGAGGCTGAAAGGAAGAAGCAGAGCATCATCTTCTTGCCCTGTCATCGATCGCATGTCGACTATGTTTCGCTGCAGCTCATCTGCTACCGCTTAGGACTCGGCCTGCCGGTTGTCGTAGCTGGAGACAACCTCAACTTCCCTCTGGTCGGGAGCTTCCTGCAACATGCCGGTGCGATGTGGATTCGGAGATCGTTCGGCGATGATATTCTGTACACCACCTTGGTGCAGACGTATATTGACACCCTGTTGCAAGGAGGCTACAACTTTGAGTGTTTCATTGAGGGTGGCCGTTCAAGGACAGGCAAGCTCTTGCCTCCAAAGTTTGGTATTCTCAACTTCATCCTCGACAGCATCCTGTCAGGGCGAGTCGAAGACGCCGTCATCTGCCCAGTCAGCACACAGTACGACAAGGTCATTGAGACGGAGGGCTACGTAACCGAGTTGCTTGGCGTACCCAAGAAGAAGGAGAACCTCGCAGATTTCGTCTCTGGAGGCTCATCCGTCTTGTCCCTGAGGCTTGGCAGAGTCGATGTCCGCTTCCACGAGCCTTGGAGTCTGCGTGGGTTCATCAATGAGCAGCTTGTAAGGCTGTCCAGATTACCTACGGGCCTCAACCTGGATACGAAGAACCCCGAGAATACTGCAATCCGCCAGAAACTCCTGCGCACACTCGGTTATAAGGTGTTGTCAGACATCAACGATGTTTCCGTGGTTATGCCCACTGCTCTGATTGGCACCGTGCTGCTCACCCTCAGAGGCAGAGGCGTAGGCAAGACAGAGCTCGAACGTCGCGTCAATTGGCTCACTGACCGAGTCCGGGCGAAGGGTGGCCGTGTTGCCCACTTTGGAAACGCACCCCTCTCCGACATTATCGAGCGTGGCCTAGAGGTATTGGGCAAGGACCTGGTTGGCGTCGTGACAGACCTTCCAGAACCTACCTACTATGCTGTCGACAGGTTCCAGCTCTCGTTCTACCGGAATATGACCATCCATCTGTTCATCTCGGAAGCTATAGTGAGCGCCGCGATGTACATGAAAGTCAAGCAGGGAGGTGGCCCAACCATGCAGGATATCTCCTTCAAGGAGCTTCAGGACCAGATTCAGTTCCTCTCTTCCCTGTTCCGCGGCGAGTTCATCTTCCCCAGTGATGGTCTGGCAGCGAACTTGGAAAAGACGCTGCGCGACCTCGAAGCGGATAAGGTCCTCAAACTTCACAGAGACGAGGAGGGCAAGGTTGTAGTAGTCGGCCTATCGGATCACGAGAGAATGGTTGGACGGGAAAACTACGACTTCTATTGCTTCTTGATCTGGCCGTTTATTGAGGCCAGCTGGCTCGCAGCGGTTTCCCTCATGGGCCTGGCAACACCTCTTGGTCAGAAGGACGATATCTGGATTGAGGTTGGCAAAGCCCAGAGCAGTGCACAAGTGGTGAGTCAAATTAAATCAAGGGTGGAAGTATGCAACTAACACCTCTCCAGCTCGGTAAAACGCTCTACCACCAGGGTGACTTGAGCTACTTCGAAGCCGTGAACAAGGAGACTCTCAAGAACGCGTATCAGCGGTTCGAGGAAGAAGGCATCCTCCAAGTTGTCAAATCCAAGGACCCCAAGGTCCCACCCCGCCTGCGTCTCGACCCCGAATGGTGTCCCACACGCGATCCAGAAACGGGCGCCCTCAACGCCTCGGGTCGTCTCTGGGACTTTACCGAGAAGATCGCCTCCAGCCGACGTGAAGGCAAGAACCGTCGTGACGGGGCCACCGTTAGTACCCGCGTGCTCCGCCTGACGGATCTGCTCGGCAGCAAGCTGTTCGAGGCCGCCAAGACTGGGGACAAAAAGGGGGCTTCGCCGACCCTTAGCATGGAGGACGCGAGACAGCTTAAGAAGAGCGTCAAGGAGCAGAGGAGGCGGAGGTCACTGGAGAACCGAGCACATTTGTAAATTTTGTATTACTGTAAACGTGTAAAGCGGGTTTGATATGATTACGATGTTCTCATGCTATCCTTTATTTTCCTCTTAGATAGCCGGTTTGAGAAGGCACGCAGCATCTGTCCTCTGCTGGCGCAGCTTATTAGGCTGGCCGGTCGCGAGAATCAGTCATATATGAGGGTTTCGGGGAGGGCTCCCGTGTAGAGCGTTGGATGGCCGCAAAGGGTGCCCCGTAGCCCTCATATATGACTTGTTGCCGATACCGGCCAGCCTAATAAGCCGCGCCGGAAGGTGCTTGGCTGCGGTAATGTGTTGATAGTCCCCAAAAATGGCATTCTTGGTCGTTGAGTCTATATAAGTGTCCATTGCACCCCGCGCTTTCCCACGCGCTTTCCGCATCAATTTTTGAACTCCTACTGGGTATTTGGCTTCAGAATAATGTTGTCAATAAGTCGCACCGACGGTCCGCCGCTGTGTCCGAGGTCCTCGCCGGGCTGCGGCTCCTCCACAGGCAACATCTTGACCGCGCCGCTGAGGATGGCCCCCTTCGTCGGCACCACCGTGTTGATCTCCTGCATCGAGTCGGGGTCCGCCAGCGAAATGTAGTCCACCTCGAACATCACTCGCTCCGCCGGCGCCAGCTTCGCCTGCTCCGAGAGCACCCCCGCGGCGACCTGGTTCGCCGCGCCGAGGATCGCGTCCCGGTCCAGCGCGCCGCCCTGCGTGTACGCCTCCTCGGCGGCCCGCAGCGCGCGGGACAGCACCGTGGCGCCCGCGCGCCGCCGCGCGCCGAGGTACACGTTGCGCGAGGAGAGCGCCCGCCCGTCGGGC